>JAYJMB010014939.1:0-17516 GCA_036873735.1 Pouteria campechiana
GAGAGCGAGAGCGAGAGAGAGAGAGAGAGAGAGAGAGAGAGAGAGAGAGAGAGAGAGAGTAGGGATGAGGCTTTGGGGCTGCTGTCGACAAAGAATTTTCTTTTTGAAGTAATACTATCAATTTTTGGTTGTGTTTTCCTTTGACTCCCCTTAGATAGCTTGTTGGTGACTGGATGGCTATTGTTGGTAGTATCAGTTTTTTTCTCAGTAAAGTCCCCTGAGCAAGCTTTGAACAATTAGATACTGAGGTTTGAAATATGTAAGCATTTTTTTTTTTTTTGGTTCAAATTTTCTCTGTCCAACATCTTGGATGGAATACTTCCTAGACTCTCTCTCTCATTCATGTTTCTAACATTTCAAATTTTCATCCAAATGTGGTTCATTGTTTGTAATTGCCCATTCATAGCTCACCTTATAAATGGATTTAATCATTTAGTTTTCTTGAAGGAAAAGGAAAATACAGAATACCAAATGGTAGTCTAGGTGTTTCTTCTCAGGCTGTCAAAGTGCTGACAGATTTTGACTCTGTTGAGGATTGTATGCCAGCAAGTGTAAATTAAATTGCATCATTATAGCTATAACATGATTTGGCTCCACTTACTATTAATTGTATTAAACATGAAATAAATGTGTTGGTATTCTACCAACTCTGTAGATCACCTTTCTTTTTACATAAATAGTGGGTTGATCATTGTGATACCTCTCTCTCTTTCTTTCCTCTTTCTCTCTGAAACTAATGCTTACATGTTTTATTTTGATAGTTATACATGCAGGCATGCATGTTATTATTTTTTGTTTTGAAAATGATTTTTTTTCCCACCTCTTTTGCAAAATTGGATGAAAGATTCTCACATGGTTGCTAAACATTGGTGGCTTCTTTATAAATATTACTGTGAGAAATGGAGTGTATTTTGTAGTTATATATCTTTTATGTATGGGATGATCTTTGTTGTTGATGTCTAGAAAGGCTCCCTATTTCTGCATGTTTCATTTATTTATTTCTTTAATTTTGTTAATATTAGTTGTGCTATGAAATGGTGCAGTTTCTTTCTTGCCATTCTAAGTTGGGATAAATCTTAGATAATGGTGGTGCTTGTGATGCGTGGATATATTCTAAATTTATCCATTTCCAAATTTAATTAAACATTTTGAAGACCTCTAGGGTTCTTTTGGTTTCTGCAGAAGTAACATTGGAATGGTTTGTGTGGGGAATGACCTGGTTTGTGGTTTATTTAAACCACATGGTAAACTAGAATGTTCAATATAATCCCTCTAGGACATGATCATTTTCACCCACCATCTAAGTCTTGTTCAAACAGTTGGGATCTGGTACATGAATCTTACCATGCCATAGGTCTATTTTGACATTTAGATCATGGGTCTTTAGTCTTGCTACCTCCACCCTTGTCCTCTTGGACCTTCTGCTTCTCTGTTCAGAGCCCTTGGCTTTAATCGTTTCACTTCTCAGTGGTATGTTTCTCCTTCTTCTTCTTCTTCTTCTTTGGTCTGAGGTCAAAACTGTCACTGTATTTATATCAACACTTAACAATGCAGCTCTGTAATTTAGTTGATTGCATTTTTTTTCTTCAAAGGATTTTAGGAATTCCACCACATCTTGCACATGCTTACAAAAATTATGGAATAATTGAAGGTTAATTTTTCTAGGCTTCCCTGGTAGAGATGTTGGAGTAATTTGTCTAGGTTTCAAACACTAGCAGCATTAATTACCTTTCAGAAGAAAAGGAAGGTGGATAAAAGAAGAGGATAATTTATCCCTGCTTTGGCATCGTGGAAAGATAATGCTTCATCTAATGTCATGTTCACTAAATATGCAATGTTCAATTATCCTAGTTCAAGCCAGCCTACTTTTACATGAGACTGCCTATAATCTTAAGTGCCCATCATGTGTCATGTGCTTCCACTTTACCCTAGTGTTTAACAAATGGTGAAAGTGAAACTAGCAATCAGTTCAATATAGCATTGGGTGAGTCGCCTATTCTTTATGAACTAGACAGCCTGTGCCAATATGACTGTGTCTGCCCTTTTAGTTGCATGGGAGTATATTCCAGTAAGTCTGAGGCTGTTTCACTTAGCTAATATTTCAATTTTAACTATTTATTTGTGCTGGCAGAGTACAGGCTACAATGGTTTGGTGGAATCAAGAAAACGTCCAGATGATATGAGACAGGGGAGTAAGCCTCAGCAGACTTCATGGGAACGAAATTCTTGGAGAGGAAACTATTCCCGGAATACATTACGAGGTAAAGTCTTAATGCATTGTTATTTTTTTCCCTTTTAATTCTAAGATGAGATAAACTAATCACTGCCTTGAATGGAAAAAAAGAGAAAGACTGGTTACTGGCATCTTGTTGAATTGGTATCAGTTTTCTGTTGAGTGAACTTGTAATGAATGGAAATGGTGATGCTGTTATTTTTTATTTCTTGAATTTTGAGAAAACCATTGTTCAAGTTGAAATTGGTCCTTCTGCTTCTCTTTCTTGAATTTTTCATATCATGAACAATTTGGTTATTTGGAGTTTGGTCCTTGAAAACTTAGCATAAAAGGAAATTTCTGAAAGGGTCTTTTATGCAGAACCAAAATCAGTCTCTTTGCTAGCCTAGGTTTTGAGCTCAAGCCATTTTGAGCATATGAGTTTGAGTTTGCCAAATATAAAATGCATTATATACATGTGAGCTCCCTCTTATTTTATGCATAGAAGCGGAGCTCAGGCTAAGGGTTGAACCCTCCTTGAGCTGAACTGAGCTGAGCTTACTCAAATTTGAATATTGCTTGTTTGTTAGTTGTTGAGCTCTAGTTTGGCTTGTGAGCCCAATTTCAAGCTTGATCTTGAGATCTGTTGAGCTGAGGGAGCTAGCTTGCTAAACAACTTGTCTCTTCTACACAGAGGCACCTAAAAAAGACTATTCCTCATATACAAGTTGTTGTACTTTTTTTTCTGATATGTATTTGGAAGGTTATTGTATAATTTTGAAGTTCTGGGCCTTATTCACAAACATTTAATGGGATGGTTAAACATTCAGATGTGGAATTACAAACTTGTATAATTACATTCTGGAGCACATATGCTTCATTGCATTTTGTTGTAGATGGCCTGCTATTGTTTGTATTTCTTATGATTGCAAAGAGGAATTGAACAATGTGGTCTTGTACTATGCAATTAAACTGCATATAATTGCTGCAACTAAAGTGAACAAACAATGTGCTCGCTGGTCAAATTGCTGGTAAAATTCATACTACTGTCCTCCTATTTTGTCTTGTGGACTTTGTTGTTACATCACGATTAATCTATTTAGTGAACTTTGTCCATATTTGAGAGCACAGAGTGGTCATATTGCATTTTACTTCATTTATTTATCTCAAGAGCATGCCTATTGATATTATAGAGATGTAAATAGGTCCTGCAATCAGCAAAGAATTTCGTGTTGTCAGAGACAACAGAGTTAACCAAAAGCCAAATGGAGATACAAGGCCAGTGTTGCCTCAATATTCAACATCCATCAAGGAGCAAGGGGCTTCTGTCCCTTCAAAGAGGTAGGAGCAGATTGATCATAAGTTTATCTTTATCATGCCTTTTGTTGAAGTGCTTTTAGGCTTTGTTTGGATGCATGAGCATTACACTCTTCTCTATACACTTTTTGAGACTGATGTGACATTTTAACTATCATGATAATCCTACTTTTTTTCATCATTATTTATATTTTCAATTATTTCTCCATACTTTTTCATTAAAAACCCTATATTGCTGATGTCACCCCTACTCCACTTTTCTAATATACTTGTCTTCGTAATGCACTCCATCCAAATGAAACCTTCATTTTTTTTCTACTGCTCATGATAATGTGATATTTTGGAAGTTGTGACTTCTCATGAATCTCTTGACTCTGATTTCAAGGATGCAAACATTTTTACTAGTTGATGGGAAGAAAATTGCAATGATTGACAATTGCAGTGTGGACAACGCTTCTGGAGAAAAAAAATTATTATGTATAATTTACTTTATTTACTGAAGCTCTTTGTCAGGCCTTGATTTGGTGAGAGGACCCTGAAATTTTAACTGAAGTGTATAATTTTTTCTGATAAAGAGCCTGGAGTTAAAACTAAAAAGATGACAATTCTTTACTGCAGTCTGTTTTACCCAACGCTAATTTAGATATATTGCAAGTAGTGTGTCTTGACGCAAATGTTTGCTCAAATAGTTCAATAGAAACGGATTATTCTAACTAATCAATATAAGGAGCTCTTCTTCCCTTATTTATGCAATGGATTGTTGGTTGGCTAATACTACATTTTATGGTTTCCTATAATGTATGATATTGTTTTCTGATGAATTGACGTTTTGGTGGGCTTGTATGTACATATGCACTGATAAGTCTGGTGTAACTACCCCTCTTGTGTGGGAGCCAAACAATGCTCATGAATTACCAATCTGTAATGAATAGGGAGTTTATAGTTATAATACAAATGACCCAGCATTGAATACTGGTTAAGAATATTAGCAAAAAAACTTTCTTTCGTGCTTCCAGACATGCTGAGCTTCACATATTCTTGTGCAGTTAAAAGGGAATTGATTCTGTAAAAGATGGGATCAGTAAACCGAAAACTAGTAAGATTCCATCTTTGTGAGATCATCAGTATTGTACTGAAGGTATATTTAGAGTTTACTGAATCTGCATGGCTAATTGACTATCCTTCCTCTTTCATGGCAATGTAGTTTCAATCAGTATTGAAAAGAAATGGTACATAATATCTTTCTTATTCCTTGTCTATACAGAAGTGTGTGCAGAAAATAGAAGAAAAAAGCCCATTCTTTGGGAACAAATCTGCTACAAAAAAAGAAAAAGGGATGGAATTCATTCATTGATTCTTTTTCTTTTGTTTTGCAATTATTATTATTATTATTATTATTATTATTATTTTGAAATGTATGCATTTGAAGGTCACGTTATTTTTTATTTTATTTATTTGGCTTGCAATTTTATTTTTTGAACTGTATGTTTTCAAAGGTGCTGGTATGCTTCCCAAAGGACACAAGTTCCCGCTCATCTAACATTATTGAGAAAGATTGCATTATTATTGCAACTGCCCCTCCATTGGTATTGTGATGCCCGTCATTTCTTGATTCTCCTTGGAGAGTTCATGTGTTCTTCATGCTTGGGTTTGCTCCTGCTGGATTTTTAGGGTTTGATGGTTGTGGATTTGGCCTCTTTTGTGTCTCTGGAGAGACAGTGAAATTGAACTCTATGAATTTGAAACTATCACTGATCCTTTAAATGCTGCTGCCTGGAGATGATGGGGGAGTCTAAGATGTTGATGATAATGTTTGGTAGATTATGATTATGGCATTATTCTGTTGTAAATGGGTGTCGGCTTTGGTGGTAGTACATTCTGTTTGCTAATGTTTATTGCGTTCTGGAATGGAAGTCTGTTTCATGAAGTCGCTATTAACAGCTTTAATTTCTATAGTTGCTTATTTGCTTATACATTACTTTTGTTATGTAGCTCTCTGGGAATTCTAACTGATGAAAAGCACTCAGATGCCAGAAGCTCAGGGCGGCAGCTTACTCCTTGGCGATCAAATGTGGCGTATGACTCTGCCCCTGGACATGCAAGACATGCTGATTCACATGGCATAAGGAGGCAGGCATCATTGGAAGAGACAGGGGCAACTTCTACAGACTCAACCTTGCAAGGACAAGGCCAGAAGCAACAGAATCCTCCTTCCCGGCCTACGACATCAGCATCAAATAGGTCTGTAGTTGGGGTGTACTCATCAGCAACAGATCCGGTTCATGTTCCATCTTCTGATTCTAGAGCTTCTGGAGCTGTTGGGGCTATCAAACGTGAAGTTGGTGTAGTGGGTGTTCGACGCCAGTCATCTGAACAATCATCTGTTCGGTCATCTGTTACCAGTAGTTCTTTCTCAATGCCACTTTTGGGAAAGGATATTTCTCCATCTAGTGAGTCTTTTGGACATTCTTCTGCTCAGTCTGTCATTGCAGATGTGTCTGTTAATCGATCTTTTTTGGGTCATCAGTATCACAGCAAGCTACATCAACAAGCCACTAGCCATCAGAAAGGTATGGAATTTTTACCATTATATAGATTTAGAATTTGCTTATGATGCTTGCATCACCACATTGATTTAAAGTGTATCCAAAATATGCATGGTATGATCTCATTTGTAGTTACAGCAGCATATTTTCCTCTGTTCCATGCAGTAATCCCGAAACTGTGCTACTATTTTTAATTCAATTTTTGAGAATTTTTGGTGTTATTTCTTGAATGATGCAAGTTGTTATTTCTGATACCTATTTATAAATAGATCTGCATGCTTGAATCAAGAAATGGAGAGCGAGCATACCTGTAGTTTCCATAATGCCACTTAGTTTAGCCAGTTTAGCCTGTTAATATGGTCTTTTAGGTATCAGCAGTTTTTTTTTCCATTGACATGATATTTGATAGGAATTGCAATTTCTGTTTTTGTTTCTTTTATAAAAATTCAATAATGTGGGCATTGTTGGGGAATTTCATGCAGTTTCGCAACCCAATATGGAATGGAAACCAAAGTCAAGTCAGAAATCAGGTTCAAGCAGCCCTGGAGCAATGGTAAATGGTGCCACTCCTATTCCGTTGTCTGTTGATCAGTGCACAAATACAGCCTTATCCGCAGAGGAGACTCAGTTGGTGGAGAAGCTGTCCCAAGTCAAGATTTCTGAAAATCAGCATGTAATAATACCGTCCCATCTTCGAGTTCCAGAGTCTGATCGCTCACAACTGACTTTTGGTAGTTTTGGGTCTGGATTTGATTCTTCCAAAGGCTTTACCTCTGGGCTTCACACATTTGTAAATGCACATGAATCGAAGGATGAACCTGCTGTGAGGTAGGTGTTGCTTTATTTGTTTATATCTTATATATGTAGTTAGTTCCTGCGGTAATGTTGACCCTGAGGCCTGTTAATCTTTTGGTGTTTGTTTGTTAAAATGATTGCTGAAAAACCTGGGGAACACGGCTAAATCAATGCATGATATGTGCATTAATACAAATGCAAACCTTGAACTGAGGTTCTAATAACTCAAAACACAATATTTTGTGCATTTTGCCTCTGTTCCACTTGTTTGAACATGGAATGCATGTACGAGTTCAAAACCTGGTATTTAGTATTTTGAGAGGTAAATTTGCTGTGCTCTAATAATTCTACCATTTCGAGAATTCTAATTCCCTTGTTATTCGGCATATAAATAATGTGAAAACAATTGATTTTGGTTTATCTTCTTGTTGAAATGCTATTTTCTTTTCCTTTATTTTTCTAATGGAGAAACCTTGATGGTTACTACTTTTTATAGTGAGGGCATTTGCAGATATACTTATGCCTTTTGCCCCTACTTGCAGATATATTTTTAAAATATCAGCAAATACTCACACACACACACATACATACATACATACAAAGTTTTAAAAAAATTTCATTTATGCCAGTTCTGTCAAGTACAGTGACAGCATTATGAAACAGTGTTACATCAACAGTTTTTCAATTTTTAAATTTTCCAAAATGCCCCTAGGCAGATTAAAGGCTGCCTCCACGTAAACACCCAGCCTCCCACCACTTCTTCCTCCATCATAATCTAACCCGCCATCTCCATTGCCGCCATATTTTGATGTACAACTCCCACTCTCTTCTTCTTTTTCTTCTTTAATCTTCCAAAGTGCTATTAAATGGTGTTTCCCCTTTCCCAGGTCCCTATTCCTCCACAATCCACCTCTCATATTCAAAACCCACTATCCGAATATGCCTTTGGACCAAACCTAACATTGCCAATGTAATCTTTCATGCTTCTTGGGCTCTTTCATGCGATTGAACTCCAACTCAGGTCAGTGACCATGCTGACTGGCTCTCAACCCTCCAGTGATCTTGTGCATCACTTGTTAGCTCCAAATCAACCTACCTCCCCAAATCATCTCTAGTGCCATAGTGTATGGATGAATTGCATGATGAAGACGGTAACCAAGGAAGCTAAGATTCTGTTGAGGAACATAATTGCATGACACCACCAGCCACCCATACTTTCATCAACAAGCCTGCTAGTAAACCATTGCAATGATTGAAATGTGAGTTGTTTTCCCACACACTTACAATTCAATCAAGGAAGAAAAGGGCATTGTCATTGAAAAGCTTAAACATTTTTTTGCATCCAATTGCTATTGCACCTTCCACAATTGTTTCTACCTCTTCGCTGGCCTCAGCCTCATCATCACCCAAAATAATAAAAATACAAATCCTTCTCTGTCTCTTCCTATCAAAGCATGACTGTAAGCTTCCTCTTATTGTATTTCTTCTCCTTGCCTTGTGTTGTTGCATCAGCTGTCTCTCTTCATTTCTTCTGATTGGAAATTTCTGCTGCTGTTCATATTCCATCTGTGTCAACTCTTGCTGTTCAGTTTTCCTGATCGGAAAGTTCTGCTGCTGTTCATATTTCATCCTTGTTTATTTTCTATGTTGTCTATATCTCCTTTCTCTGCACTGTTGTTGCACTTCCGATAGCTGTTGTACTCCTTGCCCTGTCCTGCATGACTATGCTTATCGATTGCTGTTCATCATCTGGCCTTGGCCAAGAGGACGGACCATGGAAAAGGGTAGAGGGGATTTAAAGGAGGAGATAGGGGGTTTCACATGCATCAACAGCTACCATTGCCTCTCATTGTCTTAGTTGCCAGTGGACTTAGCAAAACCTCCGGCTCTGTCCTATCATATTTCTCTCGCATTTCATGCTCTGTGGATTCTGTTGACTTTATCTTCTTTTTTTCCTGTTGATTCAACTCACTTTTACCTATGGATTTAAGCTTGTTTTTTACACTGTTGATTGTCATTTAGACCCAATTGGTGGAGCTGCTCACCCTGGCTGTCCAAACTACACTGCCTCAAAGAGAGTGTTTGGTGTTACATTGCCCCATCTTGAATGACAGTTGCCACCTTCTATTCCTGTGAAAGCCACCTAGTCATGTGGCTCTATTTGCCATTATGGTCCACTTTGAAGTTTTTTGTCAAGGTAGAATCCAAGGAAAATTTGAAGTTTTTTTGGTCATGGTAGACTCCAAGGTAAATTCCTTCTTCTCATCTCTCTAAGCTACAAGCAAGAGATGGAGAGACTCTCACATTCCTTTGCTGGGGTTTCTCACCCTAAGGGTAGTTAAGGTATTTTAAAAAATCATCTAACATCCATTTGAAACACATTTTTATGGATTGTGTATGGACCCTGATAGTATAGGTATATTAGCAAACAACCTAAAAATTTACAGATGTTTTTGCAAATATTTCAAAAACATAGATATACTTGCAATTTAGGGCAAAAGGTGTAGGTATATTTGCAAATGTACCTCTGTAGCATTTAAAATTATGCATATTTTGTAATGTATTTTTAAAAGAAATTGTAAAGCCACATGTAAACCCAGGAAAAGAAGGAAAAGAATTCACTTTACCATAGAAATTTTTGAAGATGATATAAAGAAAAAATTGACCATTGTCTTCCACGATTTGATTGAGCTGCAGGTGGAATAACTTAGCAGTATTTCAATTTCTGTTAGGTACATGGAAATAATCTGAGAGGGCTAAAAATGATATGAACTACGGAATTCAATTACTTGTGCATGGATGAATTCCAATAATTTCTCTTGTAGTTTTGCACATTAACCTTATTTTATAATATTCACACCTAAATATGCATTTGCAATTTCCTGTTCAGTCCAATTTTTAGGTTGTATTCCTCTTGTTACTAATATTATCATGATTATTACCTGTGGTGACTTTGTTTCTTTAACCAAATTGTGGTGACTTTATTTCTTTAACCAAATCTATTACTTCTATTCTGAGTATTCATTTGTTATGCTTTAAAAATGATAAAAGAGTTCAGCATATAAAATTAAAGTGGCAATGTATTCCTCTATTTTGTCATGGATGGTAACTTCACACCTTAATCTAATCCCATGAGAAAATGCAAAGCAGTATGGAAAGACAACAACGCAATACATGAGCTTGTGGATGATTTAGTTGCATTTTGATATTGTTTTGCACTATCTGTTTTTGTTCAAGTTCATGCTGGAAAGAAATGCCTGTTCTGTTGTCATAACACATGAGATTTATTTAATCCTGTGGTTATCTGACATGAATTCATTTTTGCAATGCAATATAGACAATGGACAGTGAACACCTGCCAAATACATGGAGAGTGCATTGTAGTTTTTTCCTTCTAAAGTTCGGATGAGTAAAATTAAATTTACTTCTTGTTGCTGTCAGCATTTCATTATCTACACCAGTTACATCTAGTGAAGAAGTTTCTGGTGGTGATGAAGTGGATCTGCTAGAAGATCAGGCAAGACCTTCTAGCTCTGAATCACCAGCTTCAGAAGCATCTAATGAGAACCTGCAGCCTGATCAAAAAGAGCCCTCAGATCCCGAGGACTTGGGTAATTTTGCAAATGTGGGGCTTGTTCAAAGCAATTCGCCTCCTTTCAACCACCCGGAACCGCAGCAGCAGCAAGATCCGCAAGATCTCCCCAGTTTTCAAGTAAGCCTTTCAATCGAAGTTTACAATTGATCCTCTTTTTTGCTTTCTTTTTTCTTTTTTTCTTTTTTAGGTGAGATGAAATGTATGATCTCATTGCTCATTTCTGCACTGTCCTTATTTGTGAACTGCTCATGTCTGGCACCCATGGTTCACGATCAGTCCATGGAGCTGGCAGGCTTTATTGGTTGAACGATAGATAATTATAAACCAAGCATATTTCACCATCCCACACTAATACATAACCTTAGTTTGAAAGCTATGTTCTGTGACTTCTATCAACTATAACAGCTCAAAATTTGGATGGTTAGGCTAGTTCAGGGATGTACCATGTTAGAGCCAATGAGCCATCTCCCTTTCCGAACAGGTGTTAAATAGAAAGTTAAAAGCCAAATAATTGAAGAACATAGGCCTTAAGGACACCCATTCTTGTACTCCATACTAGCCACATGGGCAAAATGCTGTTTATGTGTTCTCTGTTAGGTTCTGCTACATAGCATATGCTATTGGTATGCTGTAGATGCCATTCAAAACCATGTGGACACAAGGATGATGGCAATAATCCATTAGTGAAGCTTGCACTGTGTTGTTAACATTATTGGCTTAACTGTTTTTTCCTGGATCTTGATATGGGGAACATTGATTGGGTTCAAATGTTTGAGAAGAATGATGAGGACCTAGGATGTATAGTGAGATGATTATTTATGGTTGTCAACTGGCCGATCAATGTTGGTTGGGAGGTGTTGACAAAAAAGGCTTCCTCATATTATGATATTGGCTGAGAGTATTCGATCACATAAAATGCTGAGTCTGCGAAAATAGTTCTTTATGTCAAAAATGACCAATAGCCTGGATGCTGTGAAAACAAGAAGCACAGGCTATTAAGGCTTGTTGATGATGTTGATCACATAATGCCTGATTAATCTTCTTTTGCCTTTGTGATAAACAACCAGGCTATTGTATTAGGAACTCAGAACATGTGGGAAGGACTTATTCAATCTTTGACAAAGTGTTTAAAATGCTTTCGTTGATACATAAGGAGCATTTGGCTAAATGTTTTGTTAGTTGATTGACTGTCTTATCTTGAATGCTTGTATTGGTTTTTATTCTAAAGATTATATCCCCATTTGGTATAGATACCTGTGCAGCTGTTTATTTATAGTTTTCATTTTCCTTTTTGTAGCAGGCATATGCACCCCAAACTGCATATGATGTGCCATTTTTAAGATCATCAATTGATGAAACTGTCCAGGGGCAGAGGTTGTCATCACCACAGGAGGTATGGTACTGCATGACCTAGTTGTATATGAATTGTCAAAGGTTTCTTGCTTTGCTAAACTATTACACATGGTAGGGTTTTGCATTTAATTAGCTCGTTCTATGTTTTTGGCTTAAGAAGTGTTAGGAATGTACATTAATATATTTATTAGAAGGCAATGATGAAGATGCTTACAGATATGCTTCTGTAAAAGATATGATTTGATTGAATGCATGGAATCAGTGAAAGTAGACACTTGAAACCCAGCTTGAAATTGTTGATGGAGACTTCCAATTTCAGACCCCCTTGCCAGACTCATAGGTGCGGAGAGTTCCAATTGCAGACTACCATTGCTAATCTCATAATTGCTGCTTGTACCACAAATCATGCCTTTGATTCTTGTTCTCTTTGGTGCTTTGTAGTACTTTCTTCTCTACTTGATGTCTTTTCTAAACAAATGCCGCCTTGCTGCCCAATCTGTTGGCCCTTAGATTGAGGCTTCATGCATATACAGATCAAACTTCTTGTTCAATTAGAACAATAATGGAAATGAAAGATTTTGCTAAGAAGAAGAAGTTGGCTTGGAGTAGATGTTGCCCTTGACTCATTTATGTTTTGGAGGACAGCCAACTCATTAATTGCATTTCCTTGTTTAGGGAAGCTAGCCTAGTTGTTAGTAATCTTCCCTTAGGAAAGGCTCAACAAGGGACATGAAAAATACAATGTGGTGGATTGCTGGTCACCTTACTATTATTGTACTGAAGGACGTTTATTGAACCTTCTGCATGAAGGCCCTACCTATCACACATGCGATGACCATTGTTCTGAATATTGGTATTAGTTACCGTGGTGACTCCTTGAAAAACATGAATGATACAGGCATATTGTATTGGTACCGGGATTGTATCTGTCCTTACTAGACTGTTTTTTTAGTCAAAAAATAATGAAAAAATATTGCAAAAAGAAAACTTGAGATATGCAAGAATATATGGTTTTTCTATGTTTGGCACATATAAATGATGACGTGTTGGTCAGTTCTTATTAAACTAGTGTATAAACCTATCAATTTGGTTTGTATTAGAAAGAAATGTCTATATCAAAATTTTTGCTGTAAATGGATGGTGTACATGTAATGCCTATACACTTTATCATAAAATGTGTTTTGATAGATAATTAAACATATTATAGATGGATAATGCCTACATTTATAAAATTTTCAAGGACAACAAATACATATTTTGTAATTTTCTAATCTGAAAAAATCAAAATTATTTAAGAAACATGAAATACATTTTTAAAAAATATTACTGCATAAAAAAGATTAGTTTAAATCATCTACATTCTATGAATTGAAATCTCTGGTCTAGGTTTTTTTGTTGAATCTGAAGAAAAATAAAATAAAAAATTAAACCCATATTGGCTATATCTTGGATGCTTTGGGTTTCTTATAGCAAATCCTAATTACACGTGTGTTTTGAAGTAGATTGAATATACAAAATGTGCATTTATTTCAGTGATTTCCATGAAATCCCATCTCAACTGCTGATCTTAGATTTGGTGCCAAATTTGTTGTTTAAACCTTATGTGAATCCTCTTGTAGGGTCTAAATTTTCTGCTTTTCCCTCCACTCAAATGTTTAGGAGAAAATGGATTCTAGTGATTTAGATATGTAATTTCTCTTTTCCTAAAACTTAGATGAATTTTTGAAAATTATCTTAAATCTTCAAAAAAGTTTTTTTTTTTTTAATTTCAAGAGAATAGAAAATAGTTTGGTAGGGGACGGGAGTGGTTTTTGTAATAGAAAAATGGGTTTGTTTCACCCAACAGTGTCATTCTTGTCAAATATAGGCCAACCCTCTTTATATCAGCAGATACAGCCTATTATTAGGGTATATTGTAGTATAAGCCATGGCTGACTTGGCTGTATTTTATCTGATTTTCAAAAAGCATGGAGATTAAAAAACAAATCCAATGTCTGACCTTTCAATCAGACAGCCATTTCATCACAGCAGACGGCAGATGTTTAAAATGATATTCGGTAGCTGTCTCTTGCTCTGGTTTTGTTTTGTATCCCATGACCCTTCTTGTTTTGTATCTTTTGACCCACTTGAGTGAAACGTCCTGATTTTATGTCCGAGTTGACAATTTTGGCCTATCAATAGAAGGGTTGTGTCTCACACCTGTCTACGATGTAGGCATCTGTGCTTACTGTGGATTTGTGAGTCTGGCCTCAGAAAACTCTGGCGAAAGCAGTGGAGGGGAGGAACTTGTGCGGCTCAGAAAACTCTGTTGATGGTTACTGAGTGGAACTTGTTTATTATTAGTTAAGATTTCTGGGGTAGTACTATTTATTGAAATTCTTTCTTAGGCTTCTTAAATTGGTCTATATACCAAGCATGCCTTTTTTCTGAGGTTTTAAGCAATTATTTATTTTTGACAGATTGAAATCATCTAATTTGTAAAGTTCAAGCACGTAATACTGTACTGGAATAAATCAGTTTAGTCAACCTAAGTTGCAATTCAATTCAATGTGATTTTGTGCTCTTAACTAAAGCCATTGCAATTGACTGACATTTTGTTTCCAATGTACTGATGTTTGTGAATTGTGTTTGTTCAGTTTGACTTGTAGTTCAAGATTGATTTAAGAAAATGAATGATTCATTTCCATTAATTCCATTATATAGAACCTGGAACCTCTTTTTAAGTGGTTGGAATTGTTTGCTACTTTTAATTTGTTATCATTCCTGCCACCTATTAGAATTAAATTAGTTATTTTATTAGATTGTACTGGTCAACCAACCTGAACTACAGATTCAAAAAAGAAAGTTGTGCTAGCCTGCCCTCGCAGGACCTTAATTTTAAAGTCCAACTTGAATTCATATTACTCATAATTACATAATTTTGGCCTGAATTCTGGATGCCTCAACGTATTTTCTTTCCTTCTCAATTATGCAGGGCTTGAGTTCACACGTGGGAAATAATGGTACTCCATCCTCAGCACCTATGGTCCAGCAGCAGGCAGTAACCCAGCTATATCCCCAAGTTCATATCCCCCACTTTCCAAACTACATGCCATATCGCCAGTTCCTTTCTCCATTATATGTTCCACCAGTGCCTGTGCCCAACTATTCTGGTAACCCTGCATACCCTCACCCTCCAAATGGCAGTAGCTACCTGCTGATGCCTGGAGGTAGCTCACATCTCACTGCTAGTGGCCTGAAGTACACAGCATCACAATACAAGCCTGTTCCTGCCAGTGGCCCAACAGGGTATGGGAGTTACACAAATCCAGCTGGGTACACGATCAGTGGCCCTGGAGCAGTTGGTGGTCCAACTGGCCTTGAGGATTCTGGCAGGATAAAATATAAAGAGGGCAACCTTTATGTCCCTAACCCACAGGTAAAACTAACTAATCAAAATAGTAATGGTCTTAAAAGAAAACATTGCAGTAATGGTCTTAGAATAATGCATTGCTAGTTTTGTTGATTGAAATTATTATCCAACTAAGTTAAATCTTCATGGATCCAGCATAAAGTATGCTTCAGCAATTGGCAAAATTTTGAAATCCTGGTGATTGTGATGGATGGATTCATTGATCCTATTCCAATACATCCATGAATCAAATTTTTGGATTGTTGTGAATGGTGAATGGCATTCAATAAATTATCTAAGTCTAGTTGGTTGTCAAGCATGTGCATTTTTTTTGACTGGTATTAGGACCGTAGGATGTTGCAAAGACTTGTTGAGGATGACTTGCAAATATGTTGAATTGTGGCTACGCCATGTGAGTGATCTTAACAACTGTCAATACATTCTCTGAGAAGCTTTAAGCACAAACTATTTTTATTGCCGCATCTATTATTGATTGACTTTGCAATTCGCCTTCCTCTTTAACTTGTGCTGAAAACATTATAATTAGTGTAGGCAATTCCCATTAGAATGTTTAAAACATGCAATAATGGATTTTAGTGGTGGTGGTTTGACAGGCAGAAACATCAGAGGTTTGGATTCAGACCCCCAGGGAGCTTCCAAATATGCAGTCATCTCCGTACTATAGCTTATCAGGGCAAGGGCCGCATGCAGCCTACGTTCCTTCTCACACTGGCCATGCTTCTTTCAATGGTCCCACACAATCTACACATGTGCCTTTCCCAGGTTTATACCACCCTCCACAAGCGACTGCAATTGCAAATCCACACCTAGTCCATCAACCTTTGCCAGGCATGGGCAGTAATGTGAATGTGGCTGCGGCAGGAGGTCAAGTTGGATCGTACCAGCAGCCGCAGCTGGGCCATCTTAATTGGACGGCGAACTTTTGAAAGGATGGATTTCAATCAATGGATCAATCCCATGTGATGAGGGGATTGAAGTAGGTAAAGATCCTTAGTTTGTGTAAATGACTCATAATCTTCTCTCAATCCATGGCAAGGCAGTGTCTATTTATTGTTCCTGAATGTTGTCTGGTCTTCTGTCCATTACCTGAACTTAAGAGATTAGGATGTTGGTGTACATCGAATGCTGGACTGTAGATCCATACCATTGATTCGACTAATCTCAATGGATCTGAGAAATACCCAACGTTTGATTGTCCAACGCCCTCATCATAATGTTTGAAGGGAATCAAAGATAAAAGAACAAAACAGGCAGAAAATTTAAAAATGTTTGTAGGAACTTCAGATTCGTGGGATCCCTGGGGTTAGAATCTTAGGGGTGCAAGCTGGATCAGGTTCGGTTGAGTTGACGTCAACCTTATACTGACTCTTTTGGCAAACGTTGGGGCTTAACTCGTAACTTCATTTTTGAAACTGTAATTCAACTTAAAATTTTCAGGTCTTCTGTCGGTAGACAATTTGGGTTTCTAATTTAGTTAAGAATCTGGTTTAAAATTGAATTTCAGTGGTCGAGGCCTTTACTCAATTTTAATTCAAATCAACTCTAACCATTGATTGCACAGCTAAGGATCGCAGCGTGTCGTTGGTGTAATATGGGAATGGTTAAATTTTTCATGTTGTCATGAAAGTGCTGGAGTTGCACACGGCAAATTAGGGCTGCATTGCTGAAACATCTATTTTAGGGACCGCGGTTGGTTGATCGGTTGCATGTGTACGGTGTGGTATTTGCATGCATTTACTTTGAAAATTCATTTTCCAAGATTTAATTTGACATCTACTTTTCTCATAATTCTATTTTTTCCATCTTGCATTTTTATCTAATTTCCATCTATCTATTCTAAATTTATTTTGTTTATGCTGACATAGTCTACTGTATTATTTACATCATTTTCATTGCATTTCAACTGCACACCCAACGCATGACATGATATCATTAGGTTCTGCTATGGGGCCGTTCGGTTGGGTTTCAAGACGCGTGCTTAGAGTCGCATATCCGGGGGATACGGACAGCAATTATATGGTCTGATGTTCAAAATGTTTGACGGTTGGGAACGTGTCATGTGCTTGATTGGTAGCCATACGCGATCTCCAATAAGGAGGAAACATTAAGCATGGGCAAGCGGGTATGATGGGCAGTTGGTAGGAGCTACTTGCATGGGTTGCATGTCCATGCCAGAATCCAAACCTTGTATCTAATTAAAAAAAAAAAAAAGGGTTTCTCTAATGCGGCGGGCCCTTTCCAGACCAGTTACGCATAAGTCTGTCGGGGAGCGGCTTGGGTGGGTAT
>JAYJMB010014939.1:17616-51471 GCA_036873735.1 Pouteria campechiana
AAGGGTTTCTCTAATGCGGCGGGCCCTTTCCAGACCAGTTACGCATAAGTCTGTCGGGGAGCGGCTTGGGTGGGTATTTGGTTGCTTCTTCCATTTCGTTCTCCACCGATTCGACTTACGAGTACTATCTATGCATTCACGTTGTTGCAAGTTTCGCAATGTCTTACATGGTGTTACTTAACCAATTCATGATCGAGTCCGTTCCATCTATTATATTGTAACATGGGCCCTACGTTATCCGTTCTGATACGCACAAACTGCAATTTTCACTTTAATTCCATTTAAATAATCCCATCATATCAACTGACGGCCCTGAATCGACTCCGCCAAGTGACCCACGTCCAAACGGATTGTTTTTACCTTTCCAATTGGTTACGTATAAAATAAAAACAAAACCTAAGCTTGCGCTCCGCTACGCTTATCAGCTCTCCCCGCTCGCTCTTACGTGACGTTGTATTTCTTCTCTCTTCCCTTCCTCTTTCGAAACCCTAAAAACCCCTGTCCTTCGATCCCAGTGACGATTTTCGTGCATTTCCTCCCAAATACATCGATTTCTTAGGCGTAGCCCTATTTTCCTACCCCAAAGGTACGGACTTCCCTCCCTCTCCAGCTTCTCCTCCTTCCGTGCAACCAATCAATTGGAAAAACCAATATATTTTTTCATATTTTCGAATGAAATTGTGGTATGCTCCAGTACGGAGTTTTTCTGCTGCTTGATCTGGATTCTTGTTAGTAATTTGATGTGATCCCGTATGCATAACTCGAGATATTGTATTTTCGTGATCTGGGCTCGGTTTTCGCTTTTCCTGAAGAGTATTTTTGAATTCTAGTTATTTTCTGCTCGCTTCTGCATGACAAAGTACAAGCGCCCCATATTAGCTTTCTGGTTTTTATGCTCGGTGGGCTCCCTCTCTTTCTTTTGGGAAATAGACACACCAGGGTGGTTTTCGTTTGTGCATCCCTTCCAAATTGGATCCAAAGCGACACTGTTTTGCGTTCGGGAGAGAGAATCTGCTGATTTGGAATTGAGCTGTTGAGGAGCTGAAGGTAGGCCCTGGAAGGCCCAAGCTAGTGTAGTATGTTCTGAAGCAGCTTGGAAGGTTTTGCAAATTAGGTTCAGAACCGCATGGCTAGTTCCTGCCAATTCTGGACCTGTTTGCATTTACAACTAAACACTTTGTTCCGAAGTTTGAGTTTCGATCAACCGCAGTGGAAGTTTGTACTATTCTTCTGGAACTGTTGGTTACTATTGTTGTTACTGCATTTTGTTTTTTATTGCTTGTCCAACGTCCAGCCTGCATTCTTGGCATGGAACTGCTTAGCACTGGACCAGCTTTTAGTATTTCCTCACTTTGACTTAAGTACAATAGTCTACGTTTTCTCAAACATCTAAATGCAGCCATTGTGAAATGATCTAATTAATTGAATTAAATGTAAAGAAATGCAATTGGTATTACCTTCTTCAAGGCGATGCAATTTATTCTTTTGCCAATTCGTTGTTTACATTGGCATTAAATAACTTGGGAAATCCTGCTATAAGAGCAACCCCCTATGGAAAGTGCTCGGTACTAATATCTTTTCTAGAACTTTAGCTAGGCGAGGATTGACTCTAATTTCTTCTCTCTCTCTCTCTCTCCTTTTTACTAGTACTATTTTTTAATTTTCTTTTGTTTTTTTATTTCTAATTATTCCTTCATCCCCTCACACAAATTTTGTTGATAATTTCAGTATATCTACTTATGAATTTTTTGTTTATTAGTGATTTCGGACAAGAAAGCTTTGATAGAATAAAAGAGGGAAGACTTTGGATGAAAGAGGTATTCCCTCTCAACAGGGAAAGAAGGGAAGAAAGGATGAAAGAAAAAGACAAACTAAAGGAACAGATTTAAAGAAAAACAGAAGTCCTGTAAACCATTAATTGAAAATTCATCAATGATTGAAGTCTCCAACACAAAGAAAGTTTATTTATAGAAAAATCTTATGCAAATAAAACGTTAATTTAATTGTGTCTAATGACCTTAAATAAAATAATTAAAATACTAATCTAAATTATCTATCAGGTTGATCCATGTTTTGATTACTTGATGCATGCATCAAATCCTTAATAAGACAATTAAATATCTAAAATACTAAACATGTATAAAATAATCTAAGCCCTATTGATCTTTGAATAATTGCTCAATTGATACTGCATCGGTTAGTTTTTTGGGAAGCCAATCATATGCTTTTCCCCTTTCATACATTTCTCTGTCAATTGCATAATTAGGAACAGAGCTGCAATAATTGACTCTAGTGGAATAAATTCATACTGGTTTTTTGATGCATTTGTGTCATGCATAATCCCTTTTCAATTGCTCTCTCCAAAAGATTTATGTTGGGTTTAATAGTGTACTTGTAGGAAACTTTGTGCAACCTTGTGAGTATTCTTTATTTAACGAATTGATATGAAGTATCTTCCCAAGTCAGAAAGAACAAAGGACTAATACCACGAAAGGAGTTCACAAAAAGGAAATATGCTATTCACATGGTATTTGAAGAAGTTTTTCCACCATAAGCATATGTTTAGACAGAAGGATCTTTAAAATATTTTAAAATTTATATGAGTATGTTAAGACAAATTTGACTGTTAATGCTACTCTTTAAGAAGGACAAATATTTAAAAGACTTGAAGCTTCATGTGGCAAACTTTTTTTAGTAGTGAAATATGTGAAGGCAAAGTTCCTCCAGTAGTATATGAAATATGAATAGCATTCCTCCACAAGAACAATAGTGCTTTTTAGTTCTATTTCGCCCTATCTCTTTAAGAAAAGCTTCCTTAGAAGTGCTTTTCAAGGAAACACTTTGAAGAGGATGTTTGTGATGGTTATCATGTTTATCAAAGATCGTGAAAGTGTCCTCAAGCAACCATTGGATCAGCATGGCTAAAAGATAACATTCAAGCCTAGCCAAATTTGAGATTTTTTCATTGATTTAATTGGAGAAAATTGAGTTGTTTTATTTTTCTTTTGAATGGATAGGTTTGGTTTTATAGGAGTTGAGTGTTCCAATTTTGATTTCATTTAGATCAATTTTGTGTTTTTGTCACTTTTCTTATGACATTTTTGGGACATGAAATGAGGCCTATTTAGTGTGAAAAAGCCATATTTGAGCCCATTGGCTTTTAAATAGGTCCAAAATTCCACATATCTAAGCCTGTTGAAGAAACCCATCTAAAAAAGGCCCATACGGAGTTACGAATTTTAGGGGTATTTTGGTCCTTTATTGAGTAGCTATGCAGTTCTCAGCATTTTATAAGTTTTAATCTTCAGCGTTTTAGGAATTCTTATCTATAAATAACATTTAGATGCTACATGACAAGGCATGCATTGATTGAATAATATAGAAGGGATTTCTGCATATCCATTTTGAAGGTGTTGGTGTGAATCCATCAACCATGGTGTGACTTCAAGGAATTCCTAGGCATTCTCTTCTTCTTCCTCACCGTCTTCTTTTCTTATTTGAAACCCTTGTTTTCTCAAAATCCTAATTCTCTAATTTTCCCTTGAATTTTAGCACAGGGAATTTAACTCCCCATGAATTTATTCTTTTTCATATTATGAGGGGATTTTCTAGACTTGCTAGTTCTAATGTTTGGAGATATTTTTGAGAACTTGGTTTACTTGTAATTTAGTGGTTGGTGTGTTCCTTGCCATAAGCTCTTTGAATTCCTAATATTGGTGATGCCATGGCTTGTGTTCGATGATAATGATCATCTCAGAAGTTTTGATATCAGCATTAAATCATGGAAATTTCTGCATCTTTAAATCTAAGATGCTAACGTAATTGTTTTTAGGGCTCCTTGCACTTCTGTCCTGCATCACGCTTGTGAATGCTCATCTTGGAGTAGCTTTTGGGTAAAACTGTTTGATGAGATATGCTATAGAGGTTCTTTTTAAGTGAAAGTGACTTTTAAATTAAAATATGTTGTCTTCATGCTTCCCAGAAATGTGAATTTGCAACTTACCAGTAAGCTTCATTTCTTAATTATAATGGGATGGTGAAAAGTGAAGCTTTTTTGGCTTTATAAAAAGCTGCTTGTAGAAGGTTAATCTTCACTGATCATTATCATTAGCTAAAATTAGCTTCCTATCATTAGGAAGTAGCTTGAAGATGCAAACTGAAGCCAAACATGAGTGTAGCATTTATGCAATCCTTTCTTGGCCCCTTGCTTGATAAGAATGCTGTTTCTTTGTTCGACCTGTTGAAATTTGAAACATAACTAATTGATCTCTGATTGAAAACTTTCTAATACAATTAATACTCATTAAATTGAAATATAACAAAAAGAATATGAAAGCATGACAAGATAGTGATGGTTCAACCTTGATTTCTGTATTTTCCGATAACAGTCCATTCTAATTCAGTTTGTCAAGTCCCACTTATGTATTTTATTTTCACTGTAGTATTATTGTAAGCCTAAGGGACTATCTAAATCTTAAGTTACTTCATGGTTTAAAAGAAAAGTAAGGCTATTAAGAGAAGAGCAGAAAAGATATAATTTGGATCTTTGCGGCTGTTTTAACTAGCATTGGTTCTGAATCCTGTTATACCTAGATCTGCTGATGTTCCTTGATGCTGGACATTTTCTGCCCTTCCTAGGTCCTTTCAACTAATCTGATAGTTGCTGCCTTGACAATTTTCTTGGTTGGAAGATCATGAGTATTAGGTTTATAGACCCTGCAGTCATTGATGAGGTCTATAATTTAGTTTTGGCATTACCAACCATGACATAGATGCAGTGTCGACAGTCCATTTATTAGTGTTTCTATATGCGTTACAGGAAACAACTGGTAAAATAAGAAAAGATAAGATCGGAAGTAATTCGGGATAATTTAAAAGTAGAATCAATAGGTAATATAATGAAAGAAAGTAAACTTAGTGCCTTAGTTGTGGGCAACAGAGAGTAGAAACTACATTAGTTTTGACGAGTAAGTTTTTTCAAGTAGAAGGGCATGAGAGAACAAGATGAAGGCTAAGAAAAACTTGGTTAGATGTCATTAGGAAAGATATTGAATTTCTTGAGCTTAGTAAAGATATTGCACAAAATTGCAAGGAATGGCATAAAGGGATCCATTCACCTGACCCCACTTAATTGGGAAATGGCTTATGATGATGTTGATAATGATGCATGTAGGACACTTATGAGCTGGATCCAGAAACCCACATTTGTTTTGCTAAAATAAAATGAACAAAAGTAGACTAAGGTAATTTGTTCATACGCAATGGAGACCAAAACTACAATGGTTATGAGAAGTTTTTTCAAGTAGAAGGCCATAAGAGAACAAGATGAAGGGCAATAAAAGCACAGTTAGATGTCATTAGGAAAGATATGCAAGTTCTTGATCTTACTATAGATATTGCCTAAAACTGCAAGGAATGATGTAACAGGATCTATGCCTATGTGCATGGTCTTTATGTAATTGAAATGGGTGGTCAAATAAATTGTTTCATGCTCTATGTGCTATGTACATGTACTTTAGCTAGTAAATGGAAGATCTTTTCTTGCACATCAAATCTTATAGTGGGACCTGCATGATGACTTGCTTGTACCACTGAGACTTTTATCTTGCTAGGTGGCTTTCATGAGGGCCACTTATGAGTTATTATAAAAAAAAATTAATAAGAATCTTGTCCATTTATAAATAAATTTATAAGTTTGGCTAAAAGAATACTTGTGAGGCTAGCTTGTTAGGGGGCAACATCTTTTCAAGTGGCATAAAGATAACAGAATTGTGCGCCAGTGTTAGGCAAGTATATTTAGTAGTGAAAGTTTTACCATGGAGTGCACTATTGTACTCATAGCGGCATACTGAGGCAAAAATTTCTCCATGTTCTGCAGTTGGTTTTAAGCTATTGCTCATAATGAGTCTACAACAAGCGGTTCAACCAAGGTCCTCTAATAATTCATTTGGCCGTCGAAGGGCTGACAGGGAGATGGCGACACGGCTTGATAGGAAGTCATCTGGCAGTTTTAGTAATTCAGGTGAATATATTAATCTGAATTTTTTGTGGCTACTCTTTTTAGCACCTTTAACTGTCTCTTTATATAGGTCTAGCAAATGGTGGCAAATTCGGAGGGATTGAAAGTCCTTCACGTGATCGGCTAGTATATTTAACAACATGTCTCATTGGACATCGCGTTGAAGTCCAGGTGAAGAATGGGTCTATATTCTCTGGAATATTTCATGGAACAAATGCTCCAAAAGATTTTGGTATGTCTTATGACTTGATGTGCCCTTTTATGTTTGTATTTTCCTGTTTATAACCTTGCAAAGGACATGAAGTGACTTTATTCTATTGATTTCAGTTTGCAGTTTTTTAAGAAGGCAATTAATAAACCCAAATTCTGCAAATATTTTGCATTTCTCTTATTCCATCTAATGGTTCAGTATGGGATCTCAATATTGGCTGTAATATTTTCAGGAATTATCCTGAGGATGGGGCGTCTCATGAAGGATGGTTCCTTGAGAGGACAGAAACACACTTCTGATTCTATTAGCAAGGCCCCTTTGAAGACCTTAATAATTCCTGCTAAGGAACTTGTGCAAGTTATAGCAAAGGTTCTCTGATTGTATTTCCTTTAGATTTAAATGGTGAAGCAATCATGCATTTGTAAAAATTCATTTGTTTTAATTCATAAGTCTAGCATGCAAATAAGGTCGCAGATTGCAGAGAGGGATAAACTGGAATATGGCAGGCCCCTTACCACCAAAAAAGTGTAGACTTTTTTGACTGGGGGATTCTATCACATCTCCTCTACCAGTGAAGGCTCTGTGATCATGTTTCTTATGAAACATATTAATGGGGAACCAAGGGCTAGTTCTAGGACCATGACTCAAAGGTCAATAGCCAAAAGGAAAAGGCCTTTCAGTAGAGGAAAAGGAAAAGGTCTTTCTTTAGAGCCAAAACATATTAATGGCTATTTCTTATCTGCATGTTACTGCTGCTTGTTTTCTGCTTAGTTCCTATTTGTAGCATGAATTACAATTTCCATCATTTTCATCTGATTGGAGGGCCATTGGCTTTCAACCCTATTTCTTTCATGCAATGGTCAAACTAGATGGCTGATGTCAAACTAGAAAGGTGCAGACTAATACCAGATTTGCAGACTAATACCAGATTAATAGGTTGAGTATCTAATGCATATGGATATGGTTGTGGTGATATTTGAAAGCTTTCTTTTGATAGTGGCAGTTTGAGCTTACTAATTTTCTGGCTTTGAACTTTTCCTGGCAACACTCTTAGACGATTGTTTGATTCTATCAGGATGTTCCTTTAACCATGGATGGGCTTGCAAATGGGAATACCCGTGACAAGCGTCAGGATATTATGATTGACTCACACATATCCCAGTCTCCATTTGTTGAGGTGGAGAGAGAGCTTGAGCGTTGGACTCCAGATAAAGATGATCCCCAATGTCCTGAATCAGAAAATATCTTTGACGGCAATTGGAATAGGTGACTACAGCAACTTCCAATTCTTTAAACAGCACCTTTAGAACTGAAATTCAATCATGCAGCTTTCCTATGTTTCCTAGAATAACCTAGAATAACCATATTGTTTCATCAAATGGAATAAGCTTTAATTTTCCAATTAAATTTCACATTTGGCAAACGATCTACCCATTAATCACTTCCAGCAGGTCTTTTTTGTTAGTTACAGATGGGTCTGGAACCTGGCTGAAGCTGGGCCCTACCACAGGAAATCTCAAATCTTGCAAGGGGCAGCTTTTGAGCATTCATGTCCAGACTCAGCCACAACAGCATAGAGCTGACACTAACTCATCTGATGCAGCCATGATTAGTCTATGCATCAAGATTGATTGATACATTTTCTTGTGTTTACTAATCAGGAACTGGGATCAGTTTGAAACAAACAAAACCTTGTTTGGAGTGAAGAGTACATTTGATGAGGATCTATATACTACAAAACTTGAGAGAGGTCCTCAAATGAGAGAGCGGGAGAGAGAAGCTATGCGAATAGCTAGAGAAATTGAAGGAGAGGAAACGCATGATATCCATCTAGCTGAGGTGACTATGACATGCTGAAATGTTTCTGATTCAAATTTTCTTTTCGCCTTTTGTTTTGTTGAAATACTTTGAAGATGCTTCAAAACTTTCTTTGTTTGTAAGTGGATTATTAATGCTAAGGAAGAAAACATTCATATTGTGATGTACCGGGAATTCTTTTTGCCTTTTATTCTTTCTGGTTCATAAGCAACCTTCTATCCTGAGTGGTATTCATTTGCCCTTACCTGTGCTACCATCCTTTCATTGTTGGTTGCATTTTTTTAGGAGTTCCTGTTCACTATTAATTTTCAATCAGTCTGTCTGATATGCCCTTGACTCTCATATTCAACAGGAAAGAGGCATCAATTCTAGTGATGATTTTGATCTTGATGAGGAGAGCAGATTCTCATCAGTATTTAGAGGAGTAGATGATGGGAAGTATGAAGAAAATGAAGACACAAGGCTGGATGACTGCAATTCTGAAACTTTTGGTGATTCCCCTCTCACCATCTCTGGTTGGTCGTATTCTGATGTGACCAGAGGGAAAAGCAATGACGGAGCTCAAGCTTCATCAAGTTGTTCATCAGTGGTAACCTCTTAAGCATTCATTTTCAATCTTGGGATGTTGATTTGATTGTGGAACTGTTCTCTATTATTTTGCAATTATATCATTCGCCCATTGTGTCATTTACTGCAGTGTTGGATAGCTGGCATGAGCATGTAATTTTTCTGCTTACCACCAGTGGGTAAAAACACACATTTTTGCTTGAAATTTGCCAAGCCTCCACCATTAGCTTTTGGTGATCAGGTTTAGATGAAGAATTAAGCCTGTTTTGGTGGCATGCTTCAAACAATCATATGTTTAATGAGGCTTTTTCTCTATAATTCTGTTGGAGTCTAATTCTTTTAGTTACTCCATGCTGTAGACTAGTGTGTGCCAAAGAGTTGAGAGATACTTGTAAAATGGTATTGATAATCATTGTCATCATAGTGGATTTCTTTCCTTTTTGTCCCTTGTAAATCAGAGGTTTTGAAGAAGTAAAACAAAACAAAACCTGGAGTTGTCATTTCTGGAAGTAATGACGCAAAAAATACTTTTCTGTGAGCTTGCTTGTATATTTTAGAACCATTAACATGTTTGCTTGCTTTTGCTTAACAGGATGGAGGAGCATCATCTCAAGTTACCACTGTTACAGATCTGTATTGTTCCTCCTTGGATCATGCAAAGCAGCCATCCTCTGATTGTGCTTCTAGTGATTTCCCACCTGCAGACACTGATAGGTTTGAAGTTTCTTCCTTTTTGCATTAGACCATCATTTTTTTGGTTGATCCTTTTCACATGAACACTATTTAACAATTATGTGGGATCTCTGTACATGATTTGCAAAACAATGTCAGGGTGAGCGATTGCCAGGTCAGAGAACAACATGGAGCCAAGAATGTAAAGGAGTCCCCAGAAAGGAAAACTGTAAGTTAATTTTCAGCATCATTTAGTGAGTCTTTCTTGTAAATTTATCCTTAAAGAAGAAAATTAATAATCCTCTTGGAAATCTAGGCCCCATTTGTCAGCAGCATGTTCTTTGTGCTACATACAATTCTCATGGAGATGGAGCTGCTTGCCTTATGAAATACTAACATAGCATTCAACTTACACTATTGGCTTCATAAGATACTGGTCTACATTTCAGTTATTAAAAGTTTTTTTTTTTCCAAAAATATTAGCATGGATAAATGTTTTAACAGGTTTGTTAAAATTTTCTATTCTCTTTAACAATTGGTTAACTCATTAGCAATTAGTTAATGATTTCAATAGATTCAATCAGACAATATATGGCAACAATATCATGCAAGTCATATTGGATTTTTCAATATATAAACTTGTTTATTTCCTTTTTTCGTACTAGTTTTTGCTGCTGTGTCAAATATATAAACTTGTTTAGTTCCTTTTTTGGTACTAGTTTTTGCTGCTGTGTCAGTGCTATGTTAGATGAATGCAATGAAAGGTATTTCACTAGGTAATCTAATTTGATACAAAATTGCTGTGGAACTTCATTATATTTAGTGTAAATATGCACAGCCTGTAACTTAAAAATTCTGCAATGAGCTTGCACTGTATATAGTTCATGACTAAATGCTTCTGTATGTTGAATGTGATGCTTCAGTCTTCTATTTAAAATGTATTAAAAGATAAATAAAGGAAGAGAGAAGGCACGCCTGTGTGGGAAAGCAGAATGCAATCTTGTTTAAAGCGCCAAAAAAAAAGAAAAAAGAGGAAAGAAAGAAACGAAGAATCCCACCTTACTGTTGCTCTGTTTGTAATGCAGGTCCCTTTGGAGTCCAGGACTATGAAGCCCGGAGGTGAGTGCAAAACATAATAAATATTTTGTGCCATTTTGAGTCTGTGTGGAATAACTTCCAGTATTCCTCATCTTATATTTGATGACTGAGCCTCAGTTGCTTCAGAGAATATTGAATGGAAAAATGGCTATAAGTTTTCTTAGTTTTCTGCATAAACTTTGCTTAAATTCATAAGCAACCATGTGAAGTGTGAACGTCAACGTCCTTATCTTTCATGGTTTTCATGTAGACAAGTGCTCATGCTTGTGTTTCATTTCGGTTGATCCAAGCTGGAGAAGCAAGGACTAAGCTTAAAGAAACCCAAATTGTAGGTCCTAGCTAAGCCAAGTGTGTTTTTTGAAGTTGAAGCAGTTTGCCAAATCTCAATGATTTTGCCTTAGGCTTGTGAATCTGCAGCTGCCATTGAAGGATTTTTCACTCTATTGAAACGGATGATATGTGGAAAAGATTAGATGAAAATTGTCAGTGGAAACCAAGTGCAATAAGTGACAACCAACATGATGATAAGAATCATTATGCACTTAAAAAACCAAAAAGATTTCACTGGATCCTTCTACTACCTTTACCTTTCTCCCACATGGGAAAAAGTTCTCTTCCTTGAACCAGTGTAGAAAATGGACCTGTGAATTTAATAGTTTCTGTCTTCTCAAAACAAGTTAAAAAGTCTGGGGAGAGGGAGGAAGGGAGGTTGAAATGTGCTCAAGAATGTTACATGATCACCCACCACCTGATTTAGTGCTGTAGATTAAACATCAATTCATATCTAAAATATACAGACCATAAGATGTTATTCACAGATTGTCTGGTCATGCTGGTTGCTTTGTCTGGACTCTGGTCTACTCTTTAATTTTATTTTCCATTTTTTTATCCTTTCAAAAGCCAGTTCTGACAGAAGTGGGTCAAATTGACTGGGTTAGTGAAGTTTTCAAAACATTGCTTTTCATTGAAGAGTTCAAACCCTAGTTCAGCAAGAGGAACCTTTCTCTCGAACCAAAAAGAAAAATCCATTGCATACAAGGCAGAAAAATTTTCCCTTTGACAAATTGAAAAATGTTTCTCACAAATGGTCTGCAATACCTTGGAAAGCATGTCTCTACATAGATAGTACGTCGAAGTTCAACATCAGTTTTTGAAGGGACCACAAGGAGATGAATTTGGTGAGATGTTTCAATAGAACTGAAGATGAGATGGCTCTTTGATGGTTATCATGATGTGCGCCCAATTCGTACTTATTTTAGGTGTAATCGTAACAATTAGGGTTGTTTATTTGATTAGGGATTTAGATGGTATTTTACTTGTTACGCGTAGTTTATGCATGTTTTAGGGTTTTGTTTTCAAGTCTATAAATATGGTAGCTTGTATTAGGGTTGATAACACTTTATGATTGAAATACATTGCTTCTTTGATTGCCCTAATTCTCCCTAAATTCTTCCCTACTTATCCCCATTCTTCCCTTTTTCCCCCTTGAGAGGTTTATTCCTCTTTCTTCTATCTCCTTCCTACTTGTGTTGCATCACTCTTACTGTAGTTTCTTTGCCTATGATGGGGAGAAAACATAGGAAAAAGTTGTCCAGCAATTGCATTTTTATTCACTGGTCATCTCTAAATACATAAGATGGTGATGTTGGAAAAGCAAGTTCAAATATTATTTTTAGGAATTCCCAAGTGAGGCTTAAAATGTGCCGGAAATATTGCAGTCATGTAAAGCTTGCAACAGTGATCTTGTCTCACATGTTTAGTCTGTTTTACTAATGGAAGGATGGCAATATGCTAATGATGGTTGAGATGCTACACCTTGATGCAGACATACCTTCAGTCACTACAAAGAAAGCTAACTTTGAGAAAGGGGGACTCTCTCCCCAAGCCACTGCATATTCTCCACCTTCTGCACCCTCGAAAAGTAAAGAGCCTGCTGTCTCTACACATGAATCATCAGAGCATGCAGGTTCTGGCAAAGATGCTACTCCATCAATCAACCCTCATGTTCGACCAGGGAGTTCTACATCATCCACTTCTGACCGTGTGGCCACTGCTGCTGCTTCAAGTGCTCCTGGTTTGTCACCAAGCTCATCAGTGGGATCACTATCTTCAGAAAAATCTACGCTGAATCCTTTTGCCAAGGTGAAATTGATACCATATTCATGGAGAAAATTTCTGGTACTAATAGCGAGTTCTCTATGTTAATACATGGCAAATGTTTAGTGGCTTTGACCTTTAAGTGGATGATTCTGAGTGTGAAATTCACTTTTTTTTGTTCACTGTACCATCATTTGGGTTTTTAATGATTACAAATGAATGATTAGGGAAAACTCCTCCAGCGTCAAGTCCCAATGTGAACATGTTATTCCAGGACACTGCCCATATTCAGCATTTCATGTGAATATCCTTAAATTGTCAGCAAGAATGTTCTGATTAGTTTGATAATGTTGTCCAGTTACAGTGTGTTCTAACTCCCTGTAAATGAAACTGTGGATCTGGTGCACGTTTGCCGTGTATGAGTAGAGTTGCTTGATAGGACTTGGGAAAAAACCTATTGAGTTTCTAACATAGCAATTTTCTTTGCAAAATTTTTTGCTAAGCTGTGTTGGCTTTCTGGCTTGTAACTAATAGCCAAACCATGCTTTTTTGTTTCTGCGAAATTGTTTATGCAGGAGTTTAAGCTCAACCCTAATGCTAAGAGTTTCACTCCATCTATGGCAACTGTAAGGCCTCCCTCCCCAGCTTCTGAAGGCTCCTACTACTACCCGTCTAATGTGTCTCCTGTGCCGCATATGCATGGCCACCCATTGGGCATTGGGGTGAGCTATTGATCCAACTTTTAGTGTTTTTGTCCCTTATCTCTGGTTCTTTGCTATCTTTTTTATCCTCATGTACAATTCACTGAGTTCAAATGCATTTTTACACAACTGTAGATTGTATTTCTCATGGTGCCATGCCATGTCATATTTTGTTATCATTCTTCTGTCAATTAGCAATAGTTGTCTTAAAGGATGGTAATGTTGCAGTGGTAGTAATGGCAGTAACCTGCATGATGTTATCCATGATGCATTTTTGGCTTTCATGCTTGTCCCACATTTCTAGCATCTGTTCAACTAGAGGTGTTAACTTTCTGTCTAGGGATGTTACTGTAAGCTGATAAACCATTTCGCTGGCTGTCTACTTGTTTCTTAGTTGCCAGATTTGTATTGGTACATAGCCAATCTTTTTGGCTATCACTTTGGTACCATATGCTAGATTTGATATAATGCCCACCATACTTGTTCGTTCACTATCATAACCATTAATATTCAACATCATTGACCTTATTAGTTCTTTTTCATGTTGGTAGATGGCTCCTGCTTTTGGTGGAAACCAACCTGTCATTTACAGTTCACAGGCTGCACCACTACAATCACCTCAGGCATATGTCCATCCAAACGGACCTCTGGTAAGTTGTTTAGTTTCATTTATTTACTTCTGTGGATGTTTGAAATTATTCATCCTTTGTTATTATTGTTTCACAATGTGAATTTGGGATTTAATTAAAATTTTCACTTGCAACCTGTAGTATGGGCAGCAGATGATTATTGGCCAGCCTCGGCAAGTTTTGTATATGCCCAGCTATCCTCCTGTAAGTCTTGCAAAGAGTGTGCATATTCTTTCTATCCGTGACGTTTGAACAGCTTTTCGTTGTTTTATTTTATCTTGACAACAGAACTATCTGTACTCACTTTTTTAATTTTTGATGAACTGTATGAAACTGCAAATCATGGACTATGTTGTTTAAATGTCAAAGATACTGTTGTCAGCTTGGCAACCATGCAAGATCCACAACATTCTCTCAGATCGGGAGCATATGAACATGCCTGCTCAAAAATTAAGGCTAGTTCATATTTTCCCAGGTGCGACATGCATGTGGAAAGGGCTACTATGATCAAGGCTCTCCAGAATCATTGTTGCCCAACTAATACTTTGACTAGACTGGTTGAAAAATCTGGCTGGCTCAAATAATCCTGCAAATAGCGTTTGCAGTTGTGCATAGAAAGAATTGCAACTGCAGTGTTTGGAAAATGCCCAGGACTCTGTTTACATATGCATTTTTGCCCAATCAATAATTCGTTTTATGCCTGACTAGTCTCAAGACATGTTTGTGGTAGGGTGGTGCTGGGTGAGCCATGCACAGAATGTGTCTCCAGCAGAATTGCTGATATTAACTGGGAAGGAAGAGTGGCCTGATTCCTGGGGGAATGCATATTCCTTAGTTGTGCTTATTTTGATCAAGGTGCTTTATATATGTTGCCTAGCTAATTAATATAAAGTGATTTTCTCAAATGAATGAACACAGATCAATATTTAGCATCTAATATCAACTTGTTCCTTTTGCTGTTACCCAAATTCGTTATCACATTGAGTTTTAGCAATCATGCTGATCAGAATGGATCCCACAAATGATACGTTGCATTCTCAAAGAAACATTCACCTCAAAACTCAGTGCCCATTGTGATGTCACAGTTCATCTGTCTGTGGAATGAAAAAATTAGCACAGTGGCGAATTTAGTTGGCTAGCAGGAAAAGGCACCACTTGATTTATACATTTACTATTTGCTGCATTGGAGCACACCCTTTAGGAATATGTTTATTTAGTGTATGCATTTGTACAGGAAAGATGTTTCACATCAGTTGGGCAGCAAAGCATGTATGCTGAAACTTGGGTGAAACTGTGGCCAACTGTGTCCGTTTGAAGTTGTTAGCTTCTAGAAATAAGCAAGAGAATAATATATCTTAAGCTGTTAATCGAGAGTAAAAATTCCCATTTGACAGGGAAGGCTTGCAAATTTCTTTCCTTGTAGATTGTTATTTGTGTAACTAATAGGCTAGGGAGATTTGGTTTGTACACATCAGGCGCAGATGTGACTTTTCCTGGAACGTATTTTGCAAACCATTGTTGTTCCCAGAAGAAAAGAAAGTTAAAAATCCAAGTGTTCTTAAATGGACTTCTACTCCAGCAGCCAAAGTTTATGTAATTTCTTGGAGTTGGTGCAAATGGTTACTTTGATCTGATGGATCCAGTGGATTCGTAAGTCAGCAAAGTTCTGTCAAATTGTTATTTGGTATTTCTAGCCCATTGTTCAGTGCCATAAGTAGATGATTAGCAAGGTAAAGGAACAAATACTAGATCAAAAGAGGAGTCATTCTTGGGGAATTTCTTCCACAGGTCTCAACGGTCTTCTATGGGCCTTTTATAGTTGATGTCATATAGTAGCATACACTTGCCACTCTATATACTTACCATCTGCATAGAATTCTATTCTGATACTTTATTTTGATTTTACTCAACCTGTGTTGGGTTTCTGCTACTGAGGACAATTTTTTGCTTTTTGCAATATGATACAGGAGATGCAGTACAAATAGAGATATTTCTAATTGGCTGGCGTTGTGCCTGTGAATTAGGTGTTTTTAAATACCAATTTCAATGAGTAAAATGTTCAATCAAGCAAGCTCAGGCTCGAGTAATCCTGGCAAGATTGAATGTTTTTCAAGAGCTGTGACTGGCCGTGGGAAATTTAAATTTATTTGCGGGAAAGGTTTTGCCAAGTTGGTTCTTTATTATTGGATTGTTGGATTCATGCATCATCGTGGGGGCAGACCATACTTCAGGATCAGAAATTAGGCTGATATGCTAAAATCATTGTGCACGCCAATTCTAGATTGCCGGTCCACCTCAGTTGTACAAATCGGGCTCAAATTTGCCGTCCGGTTCCCGGGATGTATTTCAAGACCCGTCTTTGATTCAAGCTTTGTTCAGCCTTGTACTTCCAACTAGTGAAATTAACACTTTCATAGCTGGGATTGTGTTTTCGCTTTCTTAATTTTTTGTTTCTCAATTAGAGGATTGACTGAAAACCCTTCTCATTCAAATAAAATAAAATAAGATACTAATTACTAACATTGATTATTGAGGCGTTCTCTCGGATACCATAGCTGCTGCCTTCGATGGCTAATGCCGTTGTTTCAGATTGTTATGTTGTCCAAGCTAAGGTTTGGAATTTTTTTTTTCCCCATCTTTGTAGTATTGAACACTGGCAGTCGATTCAGGAGAGAAACTTGCAGAATCTCCCATCGCATCCAATCTGAAAGTTTCGATGTTGTAACCTTGTTTTTAGTGCCTATGAATAGTTTGTAAAATGGAAATTTGGTTGTTCTTGATGGCTACACTAGGTGCAACCTTTTTCCTCAGTGTTGACAGCAGGTGTTGATCTTGCCGACAAGCATGTGTTATTTGTGGGGGTGTAATTTGGACTCATAAAACTCATGTTTTTCTTAACTTTAATCTTAATCTTATTTGTAAAACTTTAATTCTAACTTTATTTTTGAAAATTGGGTTTAGGTTGAGTTTCGGGTTGAATTTTGGGTTGATGAAAATTTAATGATAGTCTGATTGATTCAAATACTATTGTGTAAATTGCTTATTTATGTTTTAAAATATATTATTAAAGTTCATTAATTAATATTAAATTATTTTAAATTTCTGAGGAATTATAACTCAACATCAATGAAAACCAATCTACGTTGCTAATCCTACTTTGGTTAAAAATAGGAGATGAAGATGGGTTGGGTTATAGTTAAAAAATTAAGAATCTATTTAGAAATATGAAAAAGTAAAGAAAGAAGACAAAAATGAAATTTTATCAAGTAAAAAAATTAATAACATGATGTGATATAATAAGGGGGTTCATGGTTAGAAATAAAAAGAATAAAGATAAATATATATAATTTATTTTGGTAAAAATATTTTAAACAATATGATTATAGAGTAGATAAAGATAAATAAAATTTGCATCTATTAAAAGAAAACAACATATGGAGAAAAAGAATTTTCACAAACCAAACCTTGGTTAATAATAATAATAAAAGAAAAAAAGTTTTGCTAAAAGACAATGAATACGGTTAAACATCCTACAACTGGCTATTTTGCCAATGCTAGCATCTCAAATGTGCGAAATGTCCGATCCCAATCAACAAAGAACATAAATCAATCAGACCTCACACTTCAATAGCCATAGGGGTGTATGAATTCTCTCAACATCTATTTGTGCCCTAAGTATTAATTTGGAATGCATATTAACTAGTTACATCAATGAAAAAAACACACCATTCAATATTAATGTGTGTGTGTGTGTGTGTATATATATATATATATATTATAAAAATATATATGTTAAAATCAAATTTGGGTTATTGTGGGTTCAGGTTGACCCCAACCCTAGTCCAACTAGATTTTAAATCGGGTTTGGCAGGCTGGGCTCCGGTTAAACCCAGCCCAAATTGTACCCCTAGTTATCTAGGATCTGACCTGCTGGTTAAACCGAGAACCACTCCATCCAGTAGGATTCATCCTCTTTTAAAAGCACTACGGCGAGTTTTTTTAACGATTTGGCTTAACATTGTTATCATGCACCCCATGTGCTTGATTCCCAGGGAAGCAGCCCCATATTCCACTTCTGGAGAGCGCCTTCCTTGCTTTAGACTGACAAGAAATGCACTGTCATCGTGGTCTAAAAGAAATTGAATCCAATTCTTGGCGGGGGAATAATTAGACAGAACTGCTAATGCACATACTTGACGTGTGATGTGTTCAGCCTAAATTGTGCACAATGGGTTCAAATCGAGCAATCATCATGCATGGCTGAATGACATCATATACCCACCCCTAACCAAGAGCAATTGCACGATCATCTCACTAGCATTCATGCAGCAACACATTGAATTCTCAAAATGCAATCAATCCATTAAGAGAAAATTAACCAACAGAATCCCATCTTAAGATATCAAATGAAAAAGGGCAAATCTAAAAACTACAACCTACAGGAGTTCTTACGATCCAATACTGTGAAAGGGATACTCAATACATGTGCAGCCTACCGTCATGTCACCCAATGGAGGGGGCAAGCCAGACCAACACGACAGGCTCTCCTCCTGCAAGTTCACAGAAAGCTAGACAGACAACGCGAGATTTGCTGTGTTAGGGCCGGGCCCTCTTGTTGCTGCAAGAGGGACACTTGTACTGCTTGATGTGCTCAGCTCTTGCGGGAGTGATCTTGACACACTTCCCGTGGAACCACTTCTCGCATATGTCGCAGCATATCCAGAACTCATCTGAAGCATAGTTCTCCCCACATGCTCCACACAAGGTCTCCCCATGCTCCTCTTCTTCCTCTTCCACGCCCTCCTCTTCTTCCTTCTGTTCATTCTTCACAAACTTGGTCTGGGATTCTGAAGCCCGCTGCTGCTGCTTGTTTCAACATAAAACACAAGGGGCAATGAAACAACAAACGTGTGGTATTGTCATTACATCTAGGTGTGGAAAGTGAGCAGAGATGTGACCTTTGCCAAGCAGCATAGATGACTAATTGCAGGTGGTGGCAACACCATGAAGATCATCAGGAATAAAATGAGCCTGATTCACTCACATGATGAGCCTTACCTATGCATGAATCAAATAACCAGCAGTAAATTGATCCCACAGGTGATAAGCCTGCATTTTGCACAGGTCGGATACTTCTGATAAGTGATATGCTGCTGCAAAGTTCACATCCTCATCTAATTCATTCACATACTTTGATTTTATGATAAGAAAATCAAAAACACCTTTGGAAACCCCTCCCAATTAGTTGTACAGCTATTTTTACAAGCAAAACAATGCAAATGTGCTTGTGTTATTATGAATACTGTTGTTGTTGTTGTTGTTGTTGTTATTGTTATTGCACCAATAATAATGCAAACACATTTACATTCCTACTAGGCCAACACAAGCAACAACACCAAGGGCCAGTTTGAAATTTGGATAAAAGGCACCCATACAAGTGGATTTCATTATGGTGTTATAAATGAAAGTGCCATTAGAAGGTAACAATTAATGCACCTTTCTATCAAATTATGGAACACTTCAGTCATTTTGGTTGGGCAATGATTATTTCAAGTCATTCATAATTGGTTCCGAAATCCAAACTGGCGCATAAACCTCAGTGTGAGATATGGACCAGCTTGTTCCAAATCCAAACACAGAAAATTCTTGCAACCACAACCAACAGGTCATCACAGAGCTTTATACCACTTTTGAATTTGTCTTGGATTTGTTGCTGCTGTGATTTGTAGTTGATGATTTCTCCTTGGTTTGCTTCTTTGCAGCTCCTGTGACTATCTCAAATATTGTTGGGAGGTCATTTATCATGCCAAAGAGGCGCTTCCTACATCACAAAGAACAAAAGAATCCATTGGATAGAGAATAGATCACCAGTGGATTTTTTCTTTTCTCCAAGATGCATTTTTTTATTTTTAGATATTCCGGTAATTTTCTCCAAGCTACATTTTTATTGTTTTTAATATTTTTACAGTAAGAATCAGGATTGCCATTACAAGTCCTAAATGAATAACAATGGGGACTGACTTTTATTTTGACGAGTTAAAAGAAAAGGAACAATTTCTACATTGTACAAGGATAGTGACTAATTTGGTGAATCCCTGAACTTCCAGACATCCAGAAAGCCCTAATATTGACGTCTTTGCCTTCGTGATCCAAAAAATCTATCAGGATCTGAAAGCAGTGATGTGAGAATTAGGAGGGCCTTAAACGAAAAAAGAAGTCTGACTTCAGTTGCAGCTCACCCTAAAATGTGGATCCATCCATGAAAACACAGTGGACGCTGCTACTTCTCAGCAGAGATTATAGATTAGCATGCACTTTGCATCCCTGACATCCTTCTGCAGACCAAAGGGAATGCCAGTCACAGATCTCCTATCTTCAGGATGCACCACTTTAAGCTCAACATTCAAAAAATGATTTTTTTATCTTAAATGTAAATGAATTTTTTTTTGAAAAAAAAGGGGCCAAATTAGCATGTCAAACAGAAGTAACAGACACCCAGCACCTTATTTCAACAAAATTTACACACTGATCCATAAAAATTGATATGATTCCTGGTCACAGATGACAAGAAGTTGTTTAAATGGCTTATTCCTCTCACAATCAGTGTGAACAGAACTAATCTACCATCTACACCCCCACAAAAACTCATTTCCCATAAGAAACCATTTGACAAGTACCATTCATCATTTTCTGCACCTTATACCGAGTCAGCTATATGAATCCCCTTATGATGCAACACAAGCAAGGAGAAGAGAGAAGAAAGAGGAAGAAACCTCTCAAAGGGAGAAGAAGGAAAGAAAGGAGAGAAGTAGGGAAGAACTTAGGGAGGATTAGAGCAAGCAAAAGCAATCAATGTATTCAATAATTAAGTGTTGTCTAACCCTAATACAAGCTACCCTATTTATAGACTAAAAGTCATAAGATACGCGTAAAATACGCATTCGCATAAAACACGCGTAACAAACAAATAAAATACCAAAATACCCTTAAAAATCCTAATCACATAAACAAACGCTAATTACTACGATTGGGTCTAAAATAAGTACGAATTTGGCACACATCACGATCTCCATCAATTCTCCCTCGCTTGAAAGAACGCTCCATTGGAGAGTTCACATGATAATACTGATCAAGTAAATCTGGGTCCAACGCCTGAAGTTCCCCTTCAAATATCCATGTAACATTATTGTCAGGTTTATTTCGCCATTTCACAAGATACCTATGTAGTCTACTTGAAAAAGAAGTTATGATCTCATCTTTCAGGATACTCTCAACCTAATCTGTAGGTGTGAACTGTGATCAGGGTAGAACTAGAACAAAATCCAAAGTTGAAGAAACCCCTTTGTTTGGTATCCCTGCAGGTAAAAGAGGAGGCTCAATGTGCCTTTGTAAGGAAACAAATCCTCCACATTGAAAGCTGAACTAATCCATAAATCTGAAGGCGAGTCAAGAATATATGCATTTGATCCTAATTTTCGCAAAATACGAAAAGGATCACTGGCTTGTGCAGACAACTTTTCAAAAGAATTTTTAGGAAATCTCTCAAGTTGTATACGAACCATAACACAATCACCTTCATTAAACTCACAATGCTTATTGTGTAAATCATAGCAAGCTTATAAGTATCATTACTTAGTGCAATTTTTTTTGTACAGTGGCATGAACATCATGAATATGTTGTGAAAATGTGTCGGCAGAAGCAGAACATGAGTATCAGGTAACAAGGGTACAAGATCAATGGGAAACAGGGAGCAAAACCTTGAACAATCTCAAATGGGAATTTTCTTGTGGATCTATTAACAAAATTATTGTAGGCAAACTCTGCATTGGACAAAAATGAATCCCAAGCACCTAAGTGCTCACCTACCAAACATCTAAGTAAATCTCCCAAACTTCGGTAAACAACCTCGGTTTGGCCATCAGTTTGTAGGTAAAAAGCAGCAGAAATTTTCAATTTAGTCCCAGAAAGTTTCCATAAAGTTTTTTAGAAATAGCTCACAAAATGGACATCCTTATCAGATACAATTATAGATGACAACCCATGCAGTCTGACAATCTCCTTGAAAAATAAATTTGCCAAGTTCCTAAATTCATTCAAAAGATTTGTAACTTCAGATGACCGAACAACAGACTCATCTACACAAACACTGGACTCAGACTTTTCTACCAACATCAACATTAAAATAAACTCTCTACTCTCCATTAAATCAGTTCCTAAATTCATTTAAAAGATTTGTAACTTCAGATAACCATTGTGTCTCAAAAAGTATGTATTTGATTTTCTATAGTATGTCTTTTATATCAAATAACCAAGGATAACCAAGTAAAATATGCATTACATCCATTGAAAGAACATCATGCTATATTTAGTCCTGATAATCCACAATTTTAATTGAAACCAAACATTTTTCATAAACAGGTAGTGTAGTTTTATCTACCCATGCCACTCTGTATTGTTTAAGATGAGACTCAAATTTTAATTTCATCCCGGCTACACTAGCCTTTGAAACAACATTTATTTAACTACCCCCATCGATAACAACTTTGCATATAGTGTTACCACATGTGAAAAATGGTGGTACGCTTCCAATCATCCTTAAATTAGGAATAGATGATATGCATCTCATGACACCTACATGCTCAACATCTTATTGATTTTCATCACACTGTCTAAATCCTCAGGTTCATCTAATAAATCAACAATAAAATCTATTTCCCTCTCATCATAATCTTCAATTTTCTCAATTTCTATTGTAAGAGTACGATTAAGACAACATGATGCAGTGTGACCCATACTATGACATTTAAAACATTCAGCCTCTGGCCATCTAGGACTTAGAACACCTCCACTACAAACTCCTGAAGCATCAAATGCAACCTTGAATTTTCTTATGACATTATTATCCCTAAGGACATGCCTACGGTCAAATACCATATTCTGTTGTGGCTGTTGTGAAATGTCTCATAATTGAGCTCTATTTTGTTGTCAAGGTTTAATCACATGTGTTTCTCTAACATTTGGAAAATCTTTTGGGTTTTCAACTGAAAATTCTCTACCAAGACCTATAGACTGAGGATGACCCCTAAGTGTACCCAGAGGAGGAAGAATACCTTGACATTGGTAGTGCGATCTTAGGATGTTTTGATTATGGCCACTGGGAGAAATTTGACCTACATTAAGTTCTGAAAATTTACTACTAACTTTTTGACAGGACGTTTGCCTAGAAGTTTGAATATAGACTGAGCTTGGGCTTCTAACTGCATTTGAAACTGGTTTTGAATCTGAGACAAGGACTCAGTGAAGTTGGCAATCAAGTTGACTTGTTTTATGGGTAAGTTCTCACATTTTTGAGTTAAAGAATCATATTTTTCATTGAAGTGGTCATAGATTTGGGATAATTTCTCAACTGTGCTTATAAATTCTACATTAGTAACCATGATGGACTCAACACAAGTGACTCTGAATGAATAGATGATGCAAACAGAATAAAAGAAAGGATCTTAATTTGACCGACAGATAGAAGTTTAACTCAAACTTATGTGGAAGGAATGTACCCTTTAAGAAGTCCTAATAAGCTTTATCAAATTCCTGTGTACCAAACTAAAATTTATGAATGAAAGGGCTTGCTGAATTTAAAAAAAAAAATAGGGTTTTCTGCAATTTTCAGCAAAGGCAAGAGCTGTTTTGCAATTTCAAAAAATAAAGGTTTTGGATTGTAAGTTATTAAGGTAGGGGTTGTTTGCAATTTCTGAACTAGGGGTTGTTTCTGAAAATTCTAAGTGCAAGGGCCTTGCTGCAAAAGTCCTTGGACCTAGTTTCAAAAAAGAAATACAGAGAGCCTCTTTGTAAATCTGTCAAAAAAAATTTTGATTTTGTCTCCCGAACAGGAGATGGGTTTTGATGCCCATTGTAGATCGACCAACGGCAACAACAAATGGCGTCAGAAGGAAGACATGAGAGATCCGACAGTGGAAGAGTGGTCAACGACGCTGGAGGAGAAGTCCGAAGATGGGGAGTCATCGAATCGAAAGGAAATAGTTGCTGGAAATGATGATTAGGCGGCTTCCGACGCTATAAGGCTTCCGGAGAAAAGAAGGCTGCAAAGCATTTGGAACGGCTACAGAAGTCACCGGATGAACAAACTTAGCCTTAAGACAAACGTTTCAACGCAAAGAAAGGGGGTGGTGCCGGACAGATGGTCAGATCTGCAAACGACAGCCTTTAGGGCTGTCGAAAAACTCTTGTTGACACTGTGACGCGACTGGATCTGGAAGCTAAGGCTACAAAAATGACTTCCAACACTGTGAGTTGTCAGAGCAACACCAAAAGTCGCTGGAGGTGGGAAAGACAACGGTGACAGCGGGTTCCGATGTTGTGTAGGGTTGTTTCCGACGTCTTGGTCGCCGGATTCGAAGGAGGCCGTAGATGATTTCAGATTGACCAAAGTTGTGGAATTGTGTTCAGATCTAACAGTCGGATGAAGTTTGGTCACCCACGCACAGTCGATCGGCTTCAACAGATGGTTGAGATTTCAATGTGTTGCTGAAACCACGGCTAGCACTATAGAAATCTTGATGTGGATAGCAAGTTTAGGACTTGAGATGTGAAATTTGAGAGATTGATCCCAGGATTTGCTCTAATACCAAATTGATGCAGCACAAGTAGGAAGAAGAGAGAAGAAAAAGGAAGAAACCTCTCAAGGGGAGAAGAAGAGAAGAAAGGAGAGAAGAAAGAACTTAAGGAGGAGGATAAGAGTAAGAAAAAGTAATTAATGTATTTAATAATCAAATGTTGTCTAACACGAATACAAGCTATACCCTATTTAGAGACTAAAAGCCACAAAATACACATAAAATACGCGTAACAAACAAATAAAATACCAAAATACCCTTAAAATCCCTAATCACATAAAAAAACCCTAATTGCTACAATTGCACCTAAAATAAGTACGAATTTGGCGTACGTCACAATCCCCATCACCTTATACCACTCAACTCTATTACAATCCACTTATTCAAACCATGTGTCCCCAAGTCTTCTTTCACTAATGACAATAATCTGTTATTTCATTCTGCTCTCAAAAAACCCAATTGGAAATTGTTCTTTTGTATCTTACATATCCATGTAAAACAAACATAAAAAAAGTCCATGATAAAGAAATAAGCAATATTTCACCCTCAAAGTGGTTAATTTAGCTAATAATTAAACATAGCCAATCCCGATAAACAAACTACTGTCACGGTCCCTGGGTTCTTGGATGCTATGTCGATGGTTCAATACCCCTTTTTACAAATATTGTTAATCTCACATAATTTCCATCCAGATGGGTAGATCAGCCCATAAGTAACCTACAGCTAACCTATGCTGCTTTATGTGAGATCTCTTATTCTTTTATGCTTGAGCACTCTAAGATGATTCCACTGGGGAAGCCAATTGTTTGCAGCTTATCCCATCCTCTAACAACAACCTTTCAAAAGGAGCTTGCTATAAGAGCTAGCAACAAATATTCTATTCAGTTATTTCCATTCTTTGAATGACACCAGTAAGACAATAAAGAAATGCATATAGCTTGCTAGCAAGAATCCAATGAATTAGTTAAAGTGCAGAACTTCCACAAGAAATTTGTCCTCATTTCATTCAACTCCCAATTGCCAACCCCACCAAATTAAAGGACTTCAAACTTTTCTAAGCTCCTGGCATCACAAAGGTACCATGATATGCTAGGCAATGCATTTTTAAACATCTCCATCAAGAAGCAGACACTCTGCTTTCATCTGTTGTTCCTGCTCAGATTTTATTAATTGACATCCTCCAGAAAGTAGCCTCAAATAGGATAATTAATGGCAAATATAATACTTAAAAGTATAGGTTTTGCCCAAACAATGAGTACCCAAGTTATTTTGCCCTGGCTCAACCTGATAAATTGTTTTCAAGCATAAACACAACACATTTTGGCCATGCACATGCAAGCAACAATAGCCAGTAATAATGCATAAGTAACATATCACTAGACAGAGAAAGCAGATCATGCCCAACCAAAAAGGCCAATTGCTTCATTGAGTTCCCACCCAATTAGTAGTAAAGTTTCAAGAAATTCAATTTGATAAAGTTGAGATGCAGAGAAAAACCCAAAATGATGAATTGGGGAAGAGAATGAGAATGGTTCTGAGCAGCAACAATGAAAGAGTGGGGTGCAATTACAAAGGTTGTAGATGTAACCACCATATCCTGATACAATAAACAACTGCAACCAACACAGCACTCAGATACAATCATCCAAGGACAAATTGCAAAAAGAAATAAGGTTAGACAACAACACCAAGAAGAAGGATACCCTACCAGTACGCAGTTCAAGAAAAACAAAAATGAAGTTTCGACAACAGCTCTCCAAAGTAGAAAAATTCAAGGATCAGAAGGAAAATCATCACGCATTCACTGATAAGAAAGTTTCACAACCTCCTAAGAAAATGGCAAGAATTTACCTGTCACTTTTATCAAACCCAAATCTAGCACCGAAATAAAATGCCACAGCAAGTAACCATGCATCACTATGGACAGCAACCAAAGATAACCAATCCTTTTCTTGCATCCCATCTCTAGCAAAGTTGATGCCCAATGCAGGTTCTGGGAGTTCTGGGGGAACTTCATCAGCTGGTAAATTAACTTCCCATTGCTCATTGGGAAGCCCATAGAGGCACAAGTTTTCCTTATCTGTAATTTGAACCACAAAACTATTATTTTACTCTACCAGCACAAAACTATTATTTTACGCAACCAACATGCACAAACCAGTCAAATATTTATCAGAATAATGGCATTATACAGCAAAAAGGAACAGAAAATTTTAAAAAGACAAAAGCCATGGGGATTTAGATAGTCCAATAAAGTCTCCATAAGGGATCGCCGAAAAATATATATAGACCCTTCATCAACCACTAGATGCAAATTTTAACCATAATAACGTGAACAATATCTAGTTAACAGGGCCACAAGTATCAGCAAATTCATACTGGTTAGAGTTATATTAGTTGAGCATCATCTAAAACTTAGCAGTTGACACAAGCTGCAGGCTTTATAAACATGGGAGGTGGCTGATAAATATCTCCAATATTATTGATAATATCTCTGATATTATTAATAAAATCTGGGATAGATAAAAATATCAGTCTGTTATAATTATTGATATTATCTCTAATTTATCAATATTATATTATTATCCAAGATATTATAGATATTATCTCTGATTTATCAATAATATCAGAAATATCAGATTTGTTATAAATTATGGCCCGAATCCCCCTCTTGACCATTTCTTCCCTTAAATAATTCTGACAACCTCTGTAAATCATTAAAAACTCAAATGTGTTTAGTGTATATTGTTTATATCATATCAATATATACTTATTTTCATGCATTAAAATCATACTAAATTTATTGGGGTTGTATGCCTGGGTCTTGCATTAGTCATTAAATATTGGCATTTAAAGAAATTTTTTGGCTTAAATGGATATTTATATTTATCTTAATTTATCATGGATGTTTATTTAAAAAATAGTATTTTTCCCAATAAAGTTTCACAATAAAAGCGATATTATCTCTTATCAAGTAATAATATCCTTTTTGGCATCACCAATATATCTTCAATTATCAATAGAAAAATATTGGGCCCACCAGTTAGTCCATAGTTTTGTTATTCAGCTTAAGCAAATCAATCAAGCCATAAGCAACCCCAAGCAGCACTGATTTTATCCATTGATTTTTCATCAAAATCCTTAAGCTGAAGCTTTTATATATACAAGTGAGTCTTTCTTTTACATAATATGACCACGGCCATGACCTAGCAATTTAGGTCTGGTAGTCCAAGGCCCTACCTAGCTTTGAAATGCCTTCTCACAACTACTATCCAAGCCTCTTCAAGATATTCCCTTCTTAACTAAACCCTCTGATTCAATCAAATTTCCTCTTAAACATGGCATCTCAAATTGCATCCCACTCATTTTAAGTGAAAAATTTGTCAAAACCACATTGATTTCCACATTATGGCGATCCATAGAAGCCACTAATTAGACTGACTGTCAAAGTAAGGAAGAAAGTCAAAGGTTAACCTTCATATCATTATGTCTTATCAATAGCCCAGATGCTAAACTGTGCTCTGTCATTTGAATAATCATGAATGACCAGTACAATAAGCTTCAGCATAAAAGGGATCATGATATATACCCTACACCAACAGTCAAATACCGAAATATGCTAATCATGTTTACATCAGAAAGCTGCCCATCAGTTAATCAGATTATAAATGCAAGTTAGCAGCTAAATATTACAAATGGATCGGCATTACTTTATTTCACCATACTAAATAACACCCTATATGCATCAGACTGGATATTCTTTCAATGACCATCAACACATTTCCCAGAAACCAAAACAATTGGCCCTGCAATGATGCTGCAATGAAGATTCATCACCCATACTGCTATTAAAAGCGTTTGCATAGATGTCCAGCACTTTGCTTCACAGCAAAATCCTTTGGGTCAAAACTACTTCATCCAAGTTGTCACTTATCAAACACATAGCTTCTCTCATTTAGAAACTTCTGACATTTATCCTTGGCCCCACCAAAAATAAGTGATGGCCTGAAACTCAAGCTGCAAGCACAAATTCAACTGTCTTTACTCATTTAATATACACCATTGACCACTTGTCTTTCCACCATCCAGTTAGTGGCCCGGCAAAACAAAAAAGTTACTGCTAGCAAAACCAGTTCAAATTCTGAAGATGCTCCATCCATGAAACACGCCACAATTTGGCTGATCAAGTCACCGTCGTATTGGAACATGGGTGCTCAATGCAATCTAAAGCCAAGTCACCACGAACAATCAAAAGTGTAAATATCTAATATGCTAGACCCTGTTTTGTTAAGAAAATAAATCAATTAGCAGCAACTTCAACCTGGCACCCAATTCTCCACTAGATATGAAAGAAAATTTAAATTCAAATTCAACAGAACAAATTGAAGAAACAGTCCAAAAAGTCACACAAGTAAAAACGTCAAAACAAACCAGAATAAGAAGAAGGAAAACAAAAAGGGAAAAGAGTTGGAAACCCTAACCCGGATCGCACTGCTGATAGAATTCTTCGACATCTGCAGTAGTATTAAAAAGTGGAAATTAATTTCGGAAAACACACCGAAAATTGGAGGGGGAGGGCCGGGGAAGGAACGGAAAAGTGGAGTGAGAAACACCTGTAGTGAGGGCTTTGATCATGCCAGCCCGCCGGCCCTTGAAATCTCTAAAAACTTCTTCGACAGTTCGAGGATTGTACGTGCCGGATCCAGGGTCCATTGCTTCGCTCCCTCCCTATCTTCCCTATCTAGGGAGCTGTTAGAAATCTTGGAAGGGAGGAGAAGAGGAAAAGAATAAGAAAAAGGAGAGTAGGAGTCCGAAGATAAGGAGAAGATTCTGACTATTCGCAGCTGTATCCTGGGGGACTTGAAGAAACCGACGTAGAAAATAGCTGAGAGCCAGGGACGGACGGAGGGACAAAGCCTGGGGTTTTGTTTAAAAACAGAGCCAAGACTCCGCAGGCAGAGAGAGAAACGGAGAGAAAGCTATTATAGAATCCTCGGCCCGAGCATATCTGAAATTTCCTTTAGTGGAGCCCACATGAAAGCGACCTATGAGCAAGCGAATTGTACGGATCGTACATCCTCAAAGTGGGCCACTTGATTTATGGGGAATTGTTTATTTCTTAAGGGCTAGGATTGTCCTAGTGACAGAGCCAGAGAATGAGAGGAAGCAGCGAGAGGAGATTTTGAATGGCGCAGGTTTATTAAGTGTATTTAAGAGGAAGCGAGGAGTCCGTGGCTGATGGCGGGGGCCGAGGGGGGATGGGGAAGAACGAGTGCTTTCCGTGGCGGACGGTTGCCGCCTGCCAGCTGGAGGGAGGGGACAGAAAGGGCTAAGAACGTCTTTTGAGACTGTGGAACTCCACCTGCAGCCGTCGATTCCTGGCGACCATGCTTTGCCTTCCATGAAGAAGAGACCACACAGGCATTCCATTTCCCGAACTAATGCCCTGTTAAAAAAATTTAATTTTATAATTTTTATTTCGAAATAATCCTACTGAATTAAAATATTAAATTTTTGTTATTTGTAGTTTAATTTAGAATGGTTTAAACTAAGATAAACTAACCAACACGGCAAGAATAATTCTTAACCCTAACCTTTACTCTATATGTGCAAGTTGACTTAGGTTAAAGTTCAGGTTAAAAGATTATGACAAATTAAATGTTAATCAATTCTTTGTATATGGGCTGAAGTTGGATGGAAGGATCGACCCTACATGGCCTAACCATTTGTTACTTTTTATAAAAGTGTTCCACTGATCTTAAAATTTATATTTTGTTTGATTTGTATCTTTCAATTTATTGAATTTGATTAGAGTACCTCCACTCAAATTAATGTGATTCTAATCTTTTGGTTCTAGGTTATTCGTTTAATCTATTGTTCAGTCATAGTTCTGTAATATGCGATGAATTGATAATGTAATCATAAGAATATATTAATTATTCATATGCATAAGACATGATAAGAATCAAACTAATCATAAAGGTTGCATAAATTGCCAACTTAAACTTATTTGAATAATTTATTAGAATAAAAAGGATTACAAATGGTTTAAATAAATTATAATTTTTATAGTAAAATTAATTATAAAATAGATAACATAGACGTATTTGAAAGTTTAAAATATGACAATTATAATAAAAATTATACTTAGATTACCATTATTACTGAAGTATGTTTTTATTTTTATTTTTAATGAAGGAATGCTAATTCGGATTGGGGGGGTTGTCTAACCCCTTACCTATGCCTAAATCTAAGTAGGTGAGAATTTGAGTATGGGTACAAGTTCAGGTTGAATAACAGCTTCCCAAACCTGCCTAAAATCCAGGTTCGGGCACCCAAGTTTGGGTTAAACCGGCCCTAACCTACACTCCTAGTAGATTTGCAAGCATATCAAGTGAGAAGGAGATACCGACGATGGTTGACTTTCTGTGTTACGGTAAACGTTGCGCTGAATGACAGAAAGCAATTTTAAAATTTTAAAGCCACTTTTAGCCTCCACATTTGGTCAACGTCTATGATTAATATTATGGTCAACGTCCAAACTAAAAATTGCAATTAACATCAGCCCAAAATGCAGTTTGGCTTCTCTTCTTGAATGCAAAGCGGTTTGGCCTCATTTTTTCCTGTGCAGCGTCCCGAATGGCCTACTTAAAAGGGGTTAAAAAGAGCGTCGACGCTTACAACACTCCTTTTACGCTTCTTCTGCCTTCATCTTAATAAAGTACACACTCTTCCCATGTTCTTTCTTATCAACATTACAATTTTTTTTAATTATGATATCTACATCTCTTTTCCAAAACTGCCCATCCTTTTATTCAGCTGTCATAGTATCTAATTTTATTCTCTTTTTTTCATGTCTTTTTCCATATCACCTATTTGTCTTTATATCTCTTGTACGCTTCACATTTGAAATGTCTATCACAGCCCTTTCACATTAGATTCCTCAGACTTCAAGCAGAAAACATGTTTGTCGCTTGACTCCAGGCAAAAGACTCCCGCAATGGCAGGGTGTAAGCCAGGCTTGGACTAGTGATCACCTAGCAAAACTTTGCCCGTGCAGGAGTCGATCGAGGACCATTTCAAATCCGATATAAAAAGGATGAATTCACATACATGGGACATCTACAAGAAAACCTCGTTTGTGCTAGCACGGTTTACAGCAACTGCTGACAGAGAGGAGAATGATGACTTGCATCTTTTCATCTTTGTCACGAAGCAGATATGATGATTGCAAAGTTTCAAAGTACAGTCCAGCCAGCGTACTACATTAAAGCAGCCCCTGAACTTTTGTACCAACAAAGAATGTCAAAAATCACCTGGGTTGGCTGCAGCACCGCTTCCAGCACCAACTCCTTGTATAAGCTGGGGCAATTGCATAATAAATGGTGGATTATCTTAGTTGGGTTGGGGTTACAGTGTAAACTTCATATGCTTCCAATCAAACACGGCATGGCATGAATCACCTTGCATCAGCATCTGAAAGAACACGTAAAAACATCAAGATCAGAAAGCCCCGTGTTATTGAATTCTACATCCGATATGAAGCATTGGTCGCATGGATGAATCCTCACCTAAAGCCCTCAGCAAATCCATAGATTCCAGACATTTAAATAACTCCGAGTATAACAACCATAGCCCATTCAACCAGTATGTTTAACCAATGGGCCCAACCATATATGAAAAGTTGCCTTGGAACCCTCCCAGGAGATTAAATAGCCATTCAATAACAGGCTTAAAATTGATGGCTGATCATACAGCATAGTCCACAATCACAAGCATGGAAGCATACAAAAGGAGGTGAGGGGGGTAACAGAAAATGGGGGATTTGGGTAATGTGCGAATAAGGTAACTCAGCTTAGGTAAAGAAGTCTCAAATGTACGGAATCCCTAGTGTCACAAGGTCAACAAATGCTTCTTCTTTTAGCAAGGTCCCCTAGTTCTGGGGAGTTTAAAAATAAAGATTATTACTAGGCATTATACATCAAATCAGATCTATCACTGCAAGCTGGCAACAGGAAACTAGAGGATGAGACACAAGTATGAAAGGGCAACAATCAGCTGATCTCTTGAGCTTTGACGCATTGAACTCAGACTCAAGAGTTCAAGGCTTAGCTTCAAAGACAATGTGAAGAGGAATAGACTCCAAAGACATTTAGTACATGGGCCAAGATGGATTGTTATGGTCTGATGACTTGGTGTATAAATTCCATCACAAGGGGAAGGTTGGAAAGATAAAAAATCTTACTCTTTTTTTTTTTTTTTTTTTTTTGAGTTGAAATTCTCACATCGGATTTTGCTTCAATTGTCCAACTAGAAGAACCACAGTGATGCAAGATTCCAATAACCATGGACCCACTTACAGCATAGATCTGTGAGGATTAGACAAAAACCCATGCAGCCCAACAAAAGTTCCTAAATTGGTCCAATCCTGATGCTAGGAAGATTCCAAGCTTTTCGAAGGATAAAGTTGCACAAAAGCCTCCAACTCATAAGTTTCACAAATCAACAAAATGAGATCAGAGCTAGCAAATCAGAGAGAGATTCTGTGTCTAACCATCAGGGTGTCCATCATTTTGATTGTTCCTTGGAAGGTTTTGCTCCAGAAACAGCTGAATCGACCTCCAATATCGGTCTCCACCAACCAACCATGTGTCCATATGCATACCAGTTGGGAAATCAACAAATAGACACCTCCTATTCTGGTCTACTGCTTTATCATAGAGCATCCTCATGTGAGAGGGAGGAACCATCTCATCTTGCAATCCAGAAAGGAATAAGACTGGCTGCTTGACCTGCAAATACAAGTTAACATTAGCATTAAAATATGAAAATCATCATCTAAACAAAAACATAGGCATAACCATGAATAAAGGAGAAATATGGCACTATGGCAGCCTATAGGCATGCCATGTCAAGTTGTCATCTGTCAAAATTTGCAGGTCAGAAACCTTGGACATCAACTCACAATGCTTTATTAAATTTCCCTCATTTTGCTCTGCAGCTTTGTGTTAGCATTGAAGTTTTTCTATTTCTTTCTTTTCTTTTTACTACTTTTTGGGTACTAGCAAGTTAAACTTATTTGGTTTAACCATATATCATGAAATTCCATGGTTAAACAGTCAATCTATTATTGCTGCTATTATTATCATTACATATTTGGTTCAACCAACTATTACAATTGTTGTTGTTCCTTTTTTTATTACTATTCTATGATTAATTAGAAAATAAAACTACACTAACATATCTTAATTTTTAATATTCATGTACACCACAGCATCAGCAAAACAGACTTACAGAAGTCACAGTAACTGTGTCCAAATTACGTGAAGCATTGAGTAAATCAACTACACCTTGTGATTCTTGAGATATGCAAACCAATTCAGAGAATGCTAGAGAAAACTGCAAAATCCT
>JAYJMB010014939.1:51571-62117 GCA_036873735.1 Pouteria campechiana
AGTAAATCAACTACACCTTGTGATTCTTGAGATATGCAAACCAATTCAGAGAATGCTAGAGAAAACTGCAAAATCCTCACAAGCAGAAAACAGTAACAATACTTGAAAGTTATCCCAAAAATGTTATTCAGCATCAAAAACATTTACTATGATTAGGGCCATCAATACTTTTGTTAGTACACCAAAGCATTGTATCATATTGTTGTAGTACAGAAGCAGGTTACATGATGCACAATCCATTCAAAAAAAGTATGAATTGTTCAGTAAGTTTCTGCTTCTTGAAGAGTAGTATGACTCATCTACTAAAAATCATTCCAGCATGCTACCTCAATGGTTGCAATAGCAGGGTTGTCACAGTCAGGGTCAGGGCACTGGACACCTTTTTGACATACTGATGAAAAAAATCGAATTTCATGGAAACATGTGGAAAAAGTAGAGCAAAAGTGTCCACTCAGCAAGGACATTTCAAATTGAATTGTGTAATTGTTGCAATGGTGCTAGGCAATTGCCATGCTCATATTCAATCTCTTGATTGAATATGCTTCTTTACCAAGATTTTTCTCGTGCTGGACACTTCAAGAACATTAGGAAGTTTAGCATTTGAACATCACATTTAGCCAACACCAAAAAAATAAATGCATGCCAGTGTAAAGCAAAAGTTTCAGTTACTCTGTATCTTCTCACCTCGTCAATTACATCAATGGTACTCCAAGGAGACCGTACAAGACAATTGAGAACCTTTGGACCTTTAGAAGCACTCCCTCCAATGAACCACTTCAGAAAGGGTAGTAGAACTCCAGCCATGTCCAGAATGGAAGTGAAGGTGTTCTCCAATATCAGAAGAGCAACCTATCATCCAGGACCCAATTACATCACAGTGCCAACACCATAGTCATTATTCAAATCTTAGGAAGCCATCAGACATGAATAACATCTTAATTCTCTTCATAAAGTTGATTATATGCTTGGTTGTGTTTCAGCAGGGTTTCAGCCCTAGATGCATGATTTTAAGTTCATTAGCTCAATACCTTGTCAGGATTGTTTCGCGCAAGAACCGATCCAACTGCACCACCAAGAGATCTTCCAAAAACCACAATCCTGGATGTATCAATGTCAGTCCTCTTCATTAGATGATCCAGTGCAGCCTAACCACAAGAAGAAAAGTAAATCGAAACCCACAAGTTAGTGTGAAAATGGTGTATGTACATGTTACTGAAGTTTCAAGGAAAGATACAAACCTGAGCATCCTTAATAATACCATTTTGAGAAGGGTATCCATCACTGTCACCATATCTACATGTTTAATTTGGAAAAAGATTTCATTACTTTTGTACTAAGTAGCTGTGACCATCAAAACCACCAAGATGAAACTAGAGAGTAAATTCCAGATCCTGGAAGATGCCATACCCCCGATAAGAAAGCATGAAGACATTGCATTGCAATCTCTGAAGCAACACTCGAACAAATTCAAGGCGATGGGCAATATCTGTAGGAAAGGCGTAAAGGCTTTCAAAAGAAATTAAAACTAACTTAACATTATGCATGCTTACTGTTTACACTTGGAAAATGAAATCCATTAGGATACTGCCAGCATTTTCCTGGAAAAAGAGTACAGTTGGACCTGCAATAACAGCAATACTAGTGTTACAACCGTAAAGAATATCTAATGTAAAACAAATACGAAGAAGAGAGAAGAAAGAGGAAAAACCTCCCAAGGGAATAAGAAAGGAAAGGTAGGGAAAAATTTAGGGAGAATTAGGGCAGGCAAAGATAATCAATATCAATCATAAAGTGTTAACAATTCCGATACAAGCTATCATATTTATAGGCTTAAAAGCAAAACCCTAAAATATGAGTAAAATACGCATAACAAATAAAATAATAAAAATAACCTCTAACCCAAACACAATGTTTTGAAATCCCTAATCAAATAAAAAAACCCTATTTCTACAATTGCGGCTAGAATTAGTACAAATTAGGCACACATCACTATCCCCATCAATTCGCCCCCGCTTGGAAGAACGCTCCACTGGAGAATTAGCATAATAATACAGATCAAGCAAATATGGGTCCAACTCCTAAAGTTCCTTCTCGCATATCCATGTAACATCAATGTTAGGCTTATTTCTTCGTTTAACAAGATACCTATGTAGTCTGCCTAAGGAAAAAGTAATGAACTCATTTTAGAGGATACTTTCAACTTAATTTGTGGGTGTAAACTATGTTCAAGATAGAACTAGAACAAAATCAAAAGCTGAAGAAACTCATTGGTTTGGTATTCTTACAGGTAAAAGAGGATGCTCAAAAGTACCTTTGTAAAGAAACGAATTTAATAAATTGAAAGTTAAACTAATTCTTATATCTGAAGGCAAGTCAAGAACATATGCATTTGGTCCTAATTTTTGTAGGATACGAAAAGGACTATTGGCTCATACATGCAACTTTTTAAAAGAATTTTTAGTAAATCTCTCCAGTCACATATGAACCATGACATAATCACCTTCATTAAACTCATAATACTTACAGTGTATATCAACAGTAAGTTTATAAGTTTTATTACTTAAAGTAATTTTCTTTCTTATAGTGGCATAAACATCATGAATATGCTATGCAAATGTATTAGAAGAAGCAGACACACGAATATCAGGTGGCAAAGGTACAAGATCAATGGGTTTACGAGGAGCAAAACCTTGAACAATCTCAAATGGGGACTTTCCTATGGATATGTTAACAGAATTATTATAGGTAAACTCTATAATGAACAAAACTTAATCTCAAGCACCTAAATGCTCACCTACCAAACATTTAATTATATCTCTTCAACTTTGATTAACAACCTCAGTTTGACCATCAGTTCGTGAGAGAAAAGCAAAAGAAAATTTCAATTTAGTACCAGAAAGTTTTCACAAAGTTTTTCAAAAATAACTCACAAAATGGACATCCCTATCAGACACAAGTAGATAGTAATTCATGTAGTCTGACAATCTCCTTGAAAAATAATTTTGTCACATATGATGCATTAGCAGTCTTTTGACATGGTAAAAAATGACTCATCTTTGAAAATCTATCTACCACTACCAAAATAGAATCAAACCCTTTAAGAGTCTTGGGCAAACCAAGAATAAAATTCATATTAATGTCTTTCCAAGGACTGTATGGAACAAGTAATGATATGTACAACCTTGTATTTATTTTCTTTGCTTTTGATAGTTGATATGTTCGACACATTGACACAACTCTAGCAACACTCCGTTTCAAATGTACTACAATACTTCCGTCATATAATTCCCAAATCAAAAATTCACGCAATGAAGTGTTGAGAAGACATAACTTAGAACCCCTAAACAAATAATCATCCTTAACCACAAAATCAATATATTTTTGACAATTTCTACTCTACACCTCCTGAAAAATAATACCAAACTCCGGACATGTGACATACTCATCCTTCAATCTATCAAAACCTATGATGTTGACACTCATTGTTTGAAGGACTGCAACTACACAACTGAGGGCATCTGTTGGCTTGTTCTCAACACAAAAACGATGCTTAAGAATAAAAATATATTCCTAAATAAGCTCTATCCACTTAACATGTCTGGCACTAAATTTACGTTGTGATTGCAAATACTTCAAAGCTTGATAATTAGAATAAAGTACAAATTCTTGAGGTAATAAGTAATGTCACCAATACCTCAATGCTTGCACTACAGCGTAAAATTCCTTATCATATATTGAATATCTCTGCTTAGCTTCATTAAGTTTCTCACTGAAATATGCAGTGGAATGACCCTCTTGACTTAAAACGCCTTCAATATCAACTCCCAAAGCATCACATGTAATCTCAAAAGCTTTTGAAAAATCAAGAATTTGTAATACAAGTGCCTCAATCATTCTCTTTTTAATATCACAAAATGCCTTAGATGCAAACTTGGACCATTGAAACTCACTTCCTTTCATACAATCAATTATGGGAGCCATGATGGAACTAAAATTTCTAATGAAACGCCTATGAAAATTAGCTAATCTATGAAAACTACGAACCTCATGAAGGAATTTATGTTCGAATCAATCTCGAATAGTACTCATCTTTGAAGGATCCATAGCTAAACCATGAGTTGATATATCAGATCTCAAAAATATCACATTGGTTTGCATAAAATAACACTTCTTGATATTAACATACAATTTTTCAATGCAAAGTATTTCAAGCACTTTTTTAAAATGATAAAGATGATCTTTCTTAAAACGACTATAAATTAATATATCATCAAAATATACTACCAAAAATTTCCCAATGAAAGGTCATAAAATCTATATCATAGCCCTCATGAAAGTACTAGGTGCATTTGACAATCCAAAGAGCATCACTAACCATTCATACAACCCATCTTGAGTCTTAAAAGCAGTTTTCCACCCATCATCAATTCTAATTCAGATTTGATGGTATCCACTTCGAAGATCGATTTTGGAGAATCATTGGGAGCCAGCCATTTGGTCCAACATATCATCCAGTCTAGGTATTGAAAATCTATACTTGACTGTTATTTTATTTATGGCTCAACTATCCATACACATTCTCTAAGACCCATCTTTTTTTGGAATCAACAAGGCAAGTACGACACATGAACTTAGGCTTTCATGAATGAAACCATTATTGATCAACTCATCAACTTGTCGTTTGAGTTTAGCTTGTTCCTTGGGATTCATTTGATAATGTGGTAAATTTGGTAATTATGATCCCAAAACTAAATCAATAGCATATTGTATATCCCTGATAGGTGGTAACTCATTTGGTAATTCTTCAAGGGTCATGTCCCTAAATTCTTCCAAAAGATTTGCAACTTTCAATAATTAAACAACAAACTCATCTACACAGACACTAGACTCGGACTTTCCTACCAACATCAACACTAAACTCGACTCTCTACTCTCCTTTTCAAATTCTCGTTTATACAGAGGTCTTTTCTCTGGGGTTCAATGGGAGAAATTTTCTTTTAAGAACTTTCTCTCACCGATGGTTTGGTTGATCTCAAAAGAATAGATTTTTCGATATGTCTGAAAAAATATGTATTTGATTTTCCATAGTGTATGACATTCATATCAAATAACCAAAGACAACCAAGCAAAATATAAGTCATATCCATTGAAAGAACATCACACCATATTTGGTCCTCATAATCTACAATTTTAATTGGAACTAAACATCTTTCATAGGCAATTAGTGTAGTTTTATCTACCCATGTCAATCTGTACAGTTTAGGATGAGGCTTAGATTTTAATTTCATCCAAGCTACACTAGCCTTTGATACAACATTCATGGCACTACCCAAATCAATAACAACTTTGCATATGTCGTTACCACACATGAAAAATGTTGATAGGCTCCTAATCATTCTTAGAGTCAGGAGTAGACAAAATGCATCTATTCATGGAGATCGTAATGTGCGCCCAATTCGTACTTATTCTATACACAATCGTAGAAATTTGGGTTTGTTTATTTGATTAAGAATTTTAAAATATTGTGTTTGAGTTAGAAGTTATTTTTAGTATTTTATTTGTTATGCGTATTTTACACATATTTTAGGGTTTTGCTTTCAAGCCTATAAACATGATAGCTTGTATTAAAATTGTTAACATTTTATGATTAATATTGATTATCTTTATTTGCCTTAATTCTCCTTAAATTCTTCTCTGCTTCTTCCCTTTCTTCCCTTCTTATCTCCTTGAGAGATTTATTCCTCTTTCTTCTCTCTTCTTCCTACTTGTTCTACATCAATATCTGTAAAATAATTTCATTATTGTGATTTGATACAGGTAAAATCCAAGAGGTTTGAAGGGCAACTAACAAGAAAACAAAGAAGCTTTCGCACCTAAAGGTCATTGTAGCCAAATGTCATGTTGTGACAAAAACTAACATTTTTCCCAAATGTCATGTTGTGATAAAAAACAACATTTGTCCAAATGTAGTGTTGTGACAAAAACCAATGTTTTGTCCAAGCAACAAGCAGGTATAACAGGTAAGCAAAACTCTTATTTATAACTCCAAACTTCCCGAATCTAGCAGATATTTATTTATCTTGTCTTCCCCTTTTTGAAGGGAAGGGGGGAAATTAAATTCTTCGAGTATATCTGAATATAACTCCATATGTATTGGGGAAGCATCATTAAGTTCCAACTTGATCACCAGAGACTAGCTGGAAGAGATTCAAGAGTTTTCACAATTATTGTTTTGACCAAACAATTGCTATGACAAGCAAAGAAGTAGACAACATTTGTCTCTTGAATCAGTCAAAAAACATTGAAATGAGATAAACCAAAAAAGAGAGTTCAAGGTTCATCCTGACAGAGGCATGAAGAAAGGATTGATGATAACTGTTCTACAGCTGACAAATGCATGAGCGTGCATGTTGACCATCCATATGCATTGTCCAAAGAAAAGGCACTGAAAGGACTTGACTTTTATCAACCACCTAAGCAAGATGCATAGTCTTGGGCAAGCCTCCGGTAGATGTTGTCAATGCAAAGGATACATTATGAAGCCTTGGCTTTATCATGATTCTAAATGAAAGAGGAGAAAAGCAAGAATCTGTCAAAAAATTCTCCTTTCCACACCTAAGCAAGAGTACGAAAACTTAAGAGGACTAAAACTTTGAAGCATCAGGGGCCATCCAATCATTTAAGCCCTTCCCTCATATGTGATGTTCCTACAGCAAGAAAGAGACCACAACAGCTAATTTCCCACATCAACAAAGGTGCATGATGTTGCCCAAGACAGACATCCCACATAATTCCTGCACAAGGTCAGGTAATTCCAAGCATATTTATCTTCAATCGTACGTGTAATTTATCTTACTTCACATTGTATGCCCAATAAAAGATTCGTATCAACGCTTCTCACAATGTTATCTCCAAATTGAAATTGCAAACAGAGAAATCACATGAATTCTGAGCTTGTTGACTATTTTTGAGAGTCCCACAGCGACAACAAAACTCCACAATTGTGAATCTATCAAACATCTTAATGAATCGACAAAACCCTAGCCACTAAAAAAAAAAAAAAATCACATTTCATACGAATCCCGCTTCCTACGAGCTGAAAACCCAGCATCTATAAATTCTTCCTAAATTCGCAATCCCACATGCTAATTTTCTGATTTCCGGATGCCCCCACCTCCCCCTAAGACCCTACACCTTCCAACCCTTGAATCCCCAATTTCCAAACATCCTAAACCCTCGAACCCCAATGTCCCAACTGCCGGCCATTCCCAGCTCAGCTATAGTAAAAACCATTTTCAAAAACCCTAACGCCAGTTCTCCTACTGATCTACAACTGCGAGAAGGAGAAAAGCCAAGGAAGTAGGAAAAATTCACGGAAATGGGCAGGAGAAGGGAGTACCTGCGCATTCTGGAAAGAGCTTGATGAACCAGGCATGTAGGCGGACGCCATCGGAAGATCTGAGCCAAACGTCCTCGTACTTGAGACGGAGGCGAGCGGGCGTGATGGGGTAGGATTTGGTGAGGCCGGGCAGCACGGGGACGTAGACCAGCTTCTCCTGAAACGCCACCAGCAGAGCTACGCCCGCCACCACTATCCCCCCCAGCCCGTATAGACCGTACAACGCTGCGTTAAGGTAAGACACCATCTCTCTACTCGCGCGCGCGCGCTCTCTCTCTCTCTGGGCCGGAGAAGCACAGATGGGAGAGAGGAAGTGTGGGAAATGGTAGCCTGCTTTCAGATGCAGGGTAGTTTTCGTGCGCTCCAGTGCAGGTGAACCCGTCGCTGGCATTTATTTATTATCCGATACGTAAATCACGTTTTTAATCTCATCTGATAAGTCTCTCGTCTGTGTAAAAATTTCAGATATCGTAATCTAGGGATATAGTTGGTGAAATGAAGCTACTAATCTGGAGATTTCTCTATGGAGATTGTTGCAATTAGTAGAGATGAATTATTATTATTCTCGGTTAATCACCAGCATGCATTCGCCTGGATGGCGAGGCCTGCGGTGGAACGGATGCCTGAGGCCCTATTTTCTGCTTTGGGAGCTCCTCCTCCAGATGTCGCGCTACCGTGCCGCTTAATTTCAGGAAATCCCAGGCTACAGAGCTTGACGACCGGCCGAATGGACGGGGCGGGCTGGGCTCGGGCCTCCTGGAAATTGCTTTAACCCGACCCAGACCAACACCAAAACGAGTCTGTTGGGTTGGAAAATTGGTTGGTAAAATTAGGTTGAACTCAACTGGATTTGTAAATTGGATTAGTTTATGTTTAGAGTAGACAACTCGACTCAATTTCAAACATTTTTAAATTATTTTTTAATTATCAACTGTCTCCTCATGCTCCTCCTCTCTCATATGCATCTCCTTATTTTGGGGGGGCATTTTAGTATCGAAAACAAAATCTTAATGCTTTTACACTGTAGTTAATATAAAATATTTACTCAAAAATTTAAATAAATAAAATAATTTTTGAAATACCCCCCACCGTAATTCTCCTCAGTGAAACTACTTGAGTACTACGTTTTTTTATTATGAAAAAGTATCTAAAATATTCTATGAGGTTTCATTAATTTAAAATCTGAACTGTACACCCGGCTGAAATTATATGCTTTTTTAATGCACGATTTTTCATACGATATTGTCTTTTACAAAATCTATCGGTAAGGTCTCTGGTCTCCTTTGTTCTCCTCGCCCAAATATTAAAAGAAATTGTTTATTTGTTTATTTGAATTTTAAAAATATTCAGCGAATTAAGTATTAAGAAAAAATCTTTTTACGGTCCGATTTGTTTTCCAGGATAGTATAGAATGGATCGCTCCGTCGTTGGTTTAGCATGATTTTTTCTGTCATTGTCCCAAGATGATGCTGGGCAAACGAGGAAATCTAAAGATCCAACACACAGCCCACCCTCCTGGCAGGCATACTCACAATTACAGGCCAAGGTTGCTGTGTAAACTAAAATAAGATTCAAGCTGTTTCTCACAAGCCATGTATGTAAAGCATCACTTTGAAGTTATGTGATAATATCAATCACAAATCAAATAAATAATTTTTTAAAATACATGTACGTGTAAAGTGAACAAATATAATTAGTGTCATATTAATTTCTAAGAGAGAGAAGCTTTTGCTTTTGCTTTTTTACAAGGGATGTTTTACCCTTTGGTTTCGTTTATTCGCTCGAGGAGAGAGAGAGAGAGAGAGAGAGAGAGAGAGAGAGAGATTTTTTATACGATTTTTTTACCCTTTTTTCTATATTTTTTAATATAATTTGATATTTCAATTACTTATTAATTATACTTGTTATCATTATTATTCATATTTTAAATTATAATTTCTCACAATTTCTTACAAAAACTTATATATTTTATCTCTATTCATCTTATTTCTATTTATTATCCTATATCACATCAAATCATTTTATTTTTTATTTTTTCTTTTTCTTTTTTTCCAAATGCAAAGAAAAGGCTAGACTAAGAAAAACGAGGCTAGAAGTACTAATTTCAAGGAATAAGATCGCATATTTCCTATAGAGTTTTCGCTCTCTTTAGATATTTGATTCTGCGTTTGATTAGGAGGCTGGTAAAATTTAAAGTCTGCATGGGCGGCTTCATTGCTGAACTGAGGGGGCAACTGGGGCCGCTTGGGTGAGAACTGAATCACAGCCAAAGGACAAGATGTGTTACATCCAAATCAGATGCTAACATAGGCTAAAAAAAACGAAAAATACAACAATTAGACATTTATGCCGACGTTCATGATATGGGCCACTTTTACGCGTCTATAAATTATTTAATTCAGCCATTTAGTAAAAAATACAGATTGAAGATTTAAATATTATACACGCATGATAAGATATCGTTTATATGTAATTCAAAAATAGTTTCAACCATTAAAACACTCTTTACCAGTGCTTCTTTTGGTATGGGCAGTCTGATTTGTATGACTTTTGTCATGAATGAAATAAATTTTATTTACGTATGTTTTACAGTGAATGTTAGTCTAAAGCACAATGTGGGCTTCTCGCATGAATTTGGATCGTACCTCTGGGTCGGATCTGTTTTCACCCAAGTCACTCACCAGGATTACAACCCCTTTTCTATCACGCATTTTAGAACTATGACGGGGATGTGAACTGAGATTTTCCATTTATAGGCCAAAAACAAGCCCATAGGCTGCCCTCTCTAGTCACGGACTGCGCCGTCGGCAATATCCTAACAATAGGATTTTAGGACCACTCACAAAAGAGAATGGATTGGATTCGAATTTTGCAGAATGCAGCTGTTAGGCTAATTCCTCCTTAAATGAATGTGGAATTTATTCGATTCATATTTCCCATTAGATGCAACATTTTTTATTTATATATATGGGCATTATTTTATATGGCAGGACTATTGATCTCTTATACAATGATAGCTCAAAAGAGAAGGTGAATTGAATTTTTAAAATAAGTGAAACAGATTACACAATACAAAACACAAGATTGTTATAGTGGTTTGGTTCTTTCTGAGTTCCTACTCCACTTCTTTGAGTCAGTTTCCTCTAG
>JAYJMB010014939.1:62217-73284 GCA_036873735.1 Pouteria campechiana
TTAGGCAGACTTGTAAATAAATTCAAAACTTCAAGTAAATGAATAAGCAATAAGAATGAAAGATTCAAATTTCTTAATTGAGAAGAGATTTAGACTTTGAGAGCTTTATCAGAGTTATGTCCGTTGGAGTTGAACTTTGAAGAAAGATCTTAAATATTCCAAACTTAAACTTCTTTAATCTCTTGTATATATTCAATGATATATACGAGAGAATCAGTTGCATCTATGCCTTTGCCACCTTCAAACAAGGCTATTTGGAGGATCGGTTGCATTTCTGACTTACTCGCTTTTGCATTTCATTCAGTTTTAGCTAGGCTTTATGGTGGATGTGGCCAACATCAGATTATGAATGCATTTATTACCCCACTTTCGAGACGGTATGGAATCCATATCAGATACTGATGATAAACAAGCAATTCTGCATGATGCTTCCATCAATGAAGGATTGTGATATAGATACAATCCTCGATTTAGACCCAGCACACTGACTTTCTTTTTGTTTTTGTATTGTGGAATAGCATTCCTCTGCATACAAACACTTTCAACTTTGTACGAAAGCACGAGGAATATGTGGATTATTTTGTCGATAAGGGAACGAGTGATCTGAGGGAACTCTACAATAAATTCGACTCCAAGGTCGTCAACAAGATTCCAAGAGGACCCGTGAAGGACAGGAAATTCTAATGAACATCAACAACCTTCATGCTCTGATTAAAGGATATACTAGGAATTTGCAAATCCCATATACTGATTTATTGTTATGGTGATGTGAAAATTATAATTCAATAATCAACTAATTCGACTCCTCAGTGATTTTGTGGGTCACAAAAATGAAATTGCTCTTGCTGTAAAAGCAACTCTACCATAATGAAATCTGGATCCACGAAATAGAACTACAATGAAGATCCTCGTGCAGTAATTTCTCAATGTTAGAGAAAAATAAAGCAAACTTGCTTGCTTGAAATGAATAGAATTAGGTTCAAATGGCCCCATCCATTTGTTTTCAAACTGTTGAGCTGAGAATCTTTTGCACCAACCATACAAATTGTTTGGTACCCCGTTGCATCCTTTGATGTGCAATCCTGAGAAGTTAGTAGGAATCTGAAATGTTTATAAGCAAAGATGTGCATTTGCAAAATTTGATAGGGAAAGGAGGGCGGTGTCTTGCTGTGCCACCGGTGGTTATAATAGTTAGAAATGACATGGGCTTGTAGGGAAGATTGTAATGACATGTTGTCGTATACCATATCTTGCCATTTCAGCCAATGGCCCTAAACTAACAAGGAAAAAACACACACACACACACACAAAAAAAAAAAAAAAAATACTAAAGGAGACTTGTAGTCAACATTTAGACAACAACCCCCACAAATGAATCAAAACTTTTGGACTGTCTACCAGGTATGGACTGCCCATTGCGTAACTAGGATGGGAGATAATAGATTAGTTGGCATGCTGTGTGCTTTTGCAAATTAAAACATGTTGATAGAAGAGGGTGAATTTGATTGAACTAAAGCTTCTTAGTTTCCTGATTCGTCAACCTAATTTGGTTTGATAACAAATTCATGCATATATGAAATATGGTGCAGCGAAAAGCAATTATTGTGAATTACAGTCCAAAAGCAGAATAGAGAAAAGGAAAACAACTATTCTAAATTACACTCTTAATTGGAAAACAGAAAAAGAAAAATCTAAGTTGCCAAGACCTGATGGATGGTAAATTGGAAATCATACAGGGCATGACCTATGTCCCAAATTTCCTAAAATTTCTTTTACCATTTCAAGCCCAAATGGGCACTAAAACTTTGTTGAATTTTTCCAACAAACTCATTAATCCAGTTAGCACACTAACTGGATTGGAAGGACATCACCAACTATGCACTTCAACGATCGCTGTGAGCTTCGCCATTCACCATCACCACCACCGGTTCTTCTCGTCCATATGAGTAACTGTGACCCATCTTGATAAGCACAATGGAGACGGCCTTCCGACACCCTAACTGTTCAACCGACATTTCTTTAATTGTGGCAACAGGCATCTGAATAAGCTGACAAATCCCTTTTTCTTCAACAACAAATCCCACCATATGGAAAGTAAAAGCGATTGCAAATAGAGTCCCATCCAAGAAAACAGTCTGAAATTGTGCACGCACGCAAGGGATTCTCCAAATAGCCCTGTTTGAAGGGTGGCAGGGGCAGAAATATGGTGGGAGCTCCTTCTAGATTTCAACGACAAAATCATAAAAGCAATGAAATTGGTTGGAAGCTCCTTCTAGATTTCAAAGAGCTCAAATACGGTGGATTCCTTCTTTTGGTCTTGTAATTCTGTACTAGCTATCATGAAAGCAGGTCTGAGCATCATCCAACAGACGCTCACGGCCGAAGCAACGAGAGTCCACAACGAGACAGTTGCCAAGGCTCGCAGCCGCAACCATGGACAGACGCCGCCGCTTCATGTGGCCGAATGGGCAACTGTGCTAGGCATGTGTCAGCTCCCACCCCAAATCCAACTCCCACCCCCTCAAATGCCGAGCACTCGAGCTCTGCTTCAACGTTGCGCTCGACCGGCTTCCCTTGTCCTCTATCTCGAATGGCGTCAAGCATTATGGTGCTGTCTCGTCGATGAGGGGCGAGCCGGGGGCTGGTGCTTAGAGAGAGAGTGTGCGTGAGCGATCACTTTGAGGTAGATGAGAAAGCTGGAGAGACTCTCTCTCAGGGCGTTGCGAGTAGGCTTGGGCGAGGCACTATTTTCACGGATGGCTGGGATATCCAAAAGTTCTGAGATATAATTTATAGTAATTTACTTATGAAATTTAGTTGTTTGATTAATTAATCTTTCATAAATGATTTAGAAAGCATGTAGATAACTATTGTAAATCTATATTTCACATACAAAAGATTATGTGTGCACACTACAGAAATGTATATAATCATCTACAAGAGTCATATTATGGCAATTATAAGCACTATAGAACATAAAATGTGCAATTTTCTTTTGTATGCCTTGACATCTGCCTTCAACGACTTGCAATTACCCTCATATTGCGACAACTCCTCTCTAGTGTGCTATATTTCTTGAATTTTTTATTTTAGCTGTTAGTTCACTTCATGTATAGTATACAACTGACTATCCAACCTCCTTATCTCATGTTATTATTCTCTTCTAAAATGATGCTCTCTATCAGTGAAAGAAGGATCAACCCATTGAAGAAAGAAACATTTGTTGGGATTATCCTGTAATGAGAGGTTTAAGATGTGATCAATTACATTAGAATATTATATAATATACTAAAGCGAAATGTAAAGTGACTTACGAAATAACCAATAGAACTAAGAAATTGCCTCCCTGGGTTGTTATCGGTATAAGGAGTCAAGACACGTGATTCAAATCTGCATTTATAAATAACTCTTGCATTATATGGCAAACTCATACCCTTTGATGAAGAAGTTATATATTTATTCTATGAAAGCCAATAAGGATTCTGTTAGTAAGTCATCACCATAAAAGCCCAAACATATGCGCGAAATGTAATATAATGCATAAAATACTTTTCTAATCAAGATTATAGTAGGATGAATTGGCAATGAATTTCTCCCTTCTAATTGATGGATAATTTTTCATGCCCAATAACAATTTTGGTACAACTGCGACACAACCTACCAGCTCCACCTCTCCCAACCACCTTCAATTTTGACTTGAATCTCTTACTAGTTTGAGCTTTTATTTTTACGGTATGTGGATCCAGTATTGCATTTAGTTAGAAGTTGTGACTATGTATCGCATCAATTAGGGCATCAATTGGTGGGTGGTAGCTTATGAAATTATTTTCGAAGACTTGATAATTTCATAAAGTGCTAAATCAATAACCCATGACGAACAATTTTGCCACATTCTTGCATCAAGTTATGATATCATATAATCTTTGAATTCTCAACACTCGATGTTGTAGCACATTAGTGGTGTATGATCATTTCCTTGGGTCTTAGGGTCCACCTTTTCAAAATAAGTTTTTTAAACATACTTAAAATCTCTCATACACAAAATACTACAAGAATATGTGTGCACCCTATCCTGAAAAACTCTCACTTTTTTCATGAATATGTGGTTATCTTACTTTCATTGTCTCATTCAACTTTTCTAACCCTTTCAAGATCACCACTTGAATATCTATTAACAACATATTTATCTATATGACTATTTGGCGTATTAATTTGTGTAGGACAATCCTGACATTGCTCAACATTTTTTGAAATTTAAAAAAAATCTCCTTTGCATACACTTTTGTCATGTCACTCTCAATAGTGTATTGTGTTTTTACAACTAGCATGCCGTATGTTATTTAACAATTAGTATCTATTTCTGCCCAATGCCTCCCTTTAACAGCCTACTTGTATGCATATGCAAATTTCAATAATTTTGTATTACGATGCATATATTTATCAAATAATGAATTCATGTTCTCAAAATTGGCCTGTAGTTATCGTGCTAGCTAAAAAATAACATCCAACATAAGCAGGTGGGTATATCTGATATTATATGGTTGATGTAGCCATGAGCGATCATGCAAGCCATAAGTACCGATCATATCAGCCCATGCCTTTTCAAATTCATCAAACGTCTCACTTTTATATATGCAATTAGACCAAATTTTTTGAAAAGTTGAATTATTATGAATCATAATACCCATCTTTCATAAATTTATATGGTGGGTTTGAGGAAATACATCTCTTACAACCACTAAGATAACAATATCTTAGTTAGTCACTGTGTACACCTCCCATCGTATCAAGCTATGCTTTGAATAACTATTTAAAATCAGTTGTAGTCTTTCCAAAAAGCAGTCTCGCAATAGGGGTGTGCATGAGCCAGAACCCTCCCAAATCCAACCCAAATTTGGCTAAGGTTGGGTTGTATTTTTTTAACAAAAAAACTGGGTAGAGTCCTACCCAAACCTGACTTAATGGTAGGTTTGGTCTAGATCCAGGGTTCGAATACCTAGTTACTGCTAAAAAAATGTTGAATCGCCTATTCACCTGACGCCCTTGGTTTTTTCCCTTTTCCCATTTCTCTCCCACTTTCATTTCCCCTTAGAGCTTTCAGTTTTTTCATGGATGAAATGTCTTTATTCAACATTTGTCATTTTGCAAAACTTGTCATAAGTTATAATTACAACTTGTTGATGCAATCATGCATCCTTTGATGTTCAGCATTCAACAGGTTTAGTGTGTAATATTTTGTACATTGCTTTAATAAGTAATAAATCTTTTGTGAGTTGAATTTAATATGACAAGCATGATGACATAAGATTGAAACATAAGAAGGTACTATTTTTATTTACTCTTTTATATTTAGGTGTGTATTAAAAACCCAAACCCAAAGGATTGGGGTAAGGGTTGGGCAAAAGTTTTAAAAGTAGGGTAGGGGTTAGGGTTGGACACATATTTTATACATAAGGCTAAGGTTGAACAACCTTTAACCCAAACTGAACCTTGCCCACGCATACCCGTACGCTCCAAATAATATAGATTGCTTGTGATAGTTAAAACCAACAAACTGTCCAAATGACATATCATATTTATTTATCTTATACGTCATGTTAAAACACACAACATCATCAAAAGCCTCATAATCAATTTTAGTTATACCATCAACCCCAAAAAATGACATCAAATGTCTTTCCTCATCTACTTGTAAGTCGAAACTAAAATGAGGATTGACATTTCTAAGGTCTACCTATGAAAATCTCAATTTCTCGAACCCACCAACCTTACTAGCCATCAAGTCTACACTTTTGTTACACCAACCCCAACTTTATTTAATCATTCTTATATGATCATAAACAATGAAATTTAACAAGTATTTCTAGACTATGACCATGTTTAGATACAAATCTTATAACAACTCACTTATTGCAATTCCTACGTTTAGAAACCCCAATCAATGTCATGCAATTACATCTTGTAAGATATTTCTCTTTATATTTTTGCTTTTTCTTTTTTTTTTTTTGGTATAACATTTGAAGATTCATGTAGGCTGTGTGAGTCTGCTGTCAAACAATCTAATTGAATGGGTTCGGCCTTCCTTAATCCCTCTTTAAAGCATTTAAAAGTCCAAGCACATATGTCTTCACTGACCAACTTTCTTGCATAACTATTTTTAATACTAAACTTATATAATTTTGCATAATCATTATAGAACTATTAAGCATCTTCCTCACTGTCAAATTACTAACCAATCTTTAGGTTAGATCTATAAGAGTTCTAGGTAAAAATTCATATATACCTATTAATGCATTTTCTACAACATTACCCACTACATCCATATTATCAATTTTCGTACTACTTATTTCGACACTGCATATTTCGACACTGCACCCAATTGGATTAGTGGAACCAACCGCATCCTTGTCATTTATGTTCATAATATCTACATGTAAATCCATGGACCTAAAACAACTTGTGTGAAAATAGATAATAATATTATCTTTAAGTAAATATGCTAATCACTATAAAATATGATATGCAAAGTGTAAAAATTTAGATGAACATCCATTTAGATTGTAAAGTTAGATTTATTTTACAAATTACATATCCGTCTGCAACTCAAAATTCTGAAGTATCTAAGAAAAATTGTAGAATAATATTTTTCTAACTATCCAAGAAAAATTATAGAATAATATTTTTATGGTGTTTAGTTTCAGAATCTTTAGTTAAAAATGTAGTAAATTGGGTGAAAACATGGCATGACTGATGTTGATAATGAAAAGCTAAAAGCTTTTACTCCCTCTAACAAGAAATTACATAACAAACTTCAAAATTTTTATCCAATTTGCTAATTAAATAATTGCCGAAGTACACATCAAGGTGAGTAAAACTAATCATTTTCCTCATTTTGTTTAGATAGGCTCAATAGAAACAACCTAGTCCAAGTCTTGTACAAAACTCACTCAATTTGAAGTTTTCAAACATTTGACCCCCATTTTGGAATAAATAATAACAACGACAATAAACTTCACCATGTTTATGAGTCTTGCTAGAGTAGTGGGTTTCGCTACTCCTTTACGAATTGGGAAGATGGGACTTCGTCAAATTGGGTGATTTTCAAAGTCCCATCCAAGTTTGGGGATTTGGGAGTAGCTGACTTTTGGAATCCAACCTGAAAAAAGAAGACGAGGGATCATACTAGAGAGGCTGCAGCACTCACACTAGAGATGAGTTCCTGTCTTCTCATCCGATTTGGGAAGATGGGAATGCAAGGGGGAATGGCGATTGGACAGCAAAATGAGAAGTAGTCTCATTGTTTCGTATGTGCGAGTGTATTTTTTCAAAAGTCAGATGCAAAATGCCGTCTCATCCTCCCTCCCTCACTCACAATTGGCATTCGACATTCCAGATGTCATTCACATGATCTGATGGCTACTAAGGAGGCTACACAAAAATTTTCAATGTAACCGGCTATACTAGATTATTTATACACATACACACACATATACATATCCCTTTACCCCGCTGTTCTCAGCCTTCATATGTAAAGCATTGAAGAGTGGCTCTAATTGTTGTAGGTCAGTATAATTTTTATTCTCAAGTTGATGGAACAATAATTGAATGTGGTCCACCAAAAAAGTGGCACACACCAATAAGACTACAGTCACTTAATGTGCCAAAATATATGGCTTTATGTATTTTAACTAACCATCAATTTTTCAAATCATTTTACATTTGACAATTATACCAAGATTGATGATTGGATCACCTTAATTATGCTATGACAATTGATCCTTCTTACACTATGAAGGGTGAGGTTTGATGCATTTAAAAGGAAATCTATTTGAAATGAACTCTCTCCACCCACTTATTTTGATTGATAAGGTAGCATGACTACTTCTAACAATATTATTTTTTATATTTATTTATATTTTTAATTATTTTTATCTAAAAATTTATTTTGCTAATGTCGTCTTGTATCTTACCTATATAAGCATGTATTTCAAAGACACCCGTTCAAACATACTAGGAGTGCAACTTGGGTTGGGTTGACTTAAACCCGCCAGAGCCAACCTAAAATTTTTAATAATTTGGGTTCGTTGCTTTTGAATATGAGTTGAACCCAACTCGAATTTTAATTTGGGTTAGGTTTGAGTTAATAATAATGCAACCCGAAATCCGCACTAATTTTATATTATTAATTATAAAATTAAAAATTAAATATATTTTACTTATCATAATCCATATTATATTATTCTTTCTTTTTAAAATTTCTTCTGTGAAGTGAAAGTGACCTACCAATCTCATCTCACTTATATGATCCTCATCTCTTTTTTTAGTATATGCTTATTTTCCTCTAGTTGATCTTATCTTCCTAGTATCATCTACATCTCCATGTCATTTTTGAAAATCTTCCTTTTAAATTAAAAACCAATTACAAGCATCCAACTTTATATCTTAAGGTTTTTTAAATTTTTTATTTTTATTTTTATTTTTTAAGTATTATTTTAAAAGTCCCAAATTAAAAGTATTTAGCAACACCAATTCTATCATGTGCAACATTCTATATCTCAGTTTTTTATATCTTTCTTGTCTCTTCATCTTTTTTATTGAATTCAGCATTGAGTTACAAAGATTCAATTACACTATATCAATTATTTGAGGATTCATTCATATAACACATTATTAAAGATTTTTTCTTAAAATATTTAAGGCTTTTTAATATCTCATTTGATCATTAAATTTAGCCCGAATTCAACCCGAATATAAACTATTGGGATAGGTATAGGGTTTAAATTTCAAAATTAAGATTGGTTTAAGATTAAAATTAAAATTTTAGACCTTAAAGTTAGGATTAAAGTTGAATTCAGCGCAGACGTTAATGACTCGAGTTGCACCCCATAGAATCCGAGTTGCACCCCGCTGTCATTAACATACCCTAAACGGATCAATGCAGTTCCTCAGGGCTCAGGGACGCTGACGCTTCCCCGAGGAGACGTGCTTATCCGAAGAGACGGACATGCACAGCGTGAGCCCGAACGGAATACTCGGAATCATCTGCCAAAATCGGCCATCTGATGTGACGGGTTGAAATTTGAATATTCCATATTTGTGGTGAGAAAATCGATACACGCGTGGACGCGGGCGAATAATCGTCTCCTGTCGACAGCTACGTATGCGCGTGCCTAATTTCTTCTAAACATCCTAGAAAACTGCTAATTTCAACATTTTCGTGGCTTAAAAGATTACATCTAAGAGATGAGGAGGAACAAATGCCTCGAAGAAATTACCCTCAATTTCAGAGCCATGTGCAACGCTAAGAAAATTAGCAGCTGGCGTGAATTTGAATTTGGGTCAAATTTAACTGCAATTGGGATATATATATATATATATATATATATATATATATATACATACCTGAGTTGTTCTGATTATTGAGTGTCAATAGATGGATCGTATTTGTTTGACTGAGTGGTTCTGATTATTGAGTGTCAATAGATGGAAAATGGATCGTATTTGTTTGACTCGGTTAGGGTTGACTCAACTTTAACTATATTTATAAAAATTCTACCTCACTCTCATCTCTAACTTTATTTTTAAAATTTCAAACCTAACTTTAACCTAACCCTAAAAAATTAGGATGGATTTGAATTGACAAGTAGAGTTAAGAGATCAGGTTTTCAATTTAGTTCCAATAAATTTTAATACTAAATAAATATTTAATGTTAACTATAATATAAAAGTATTAAATATTTATTTTTAAGTACTAGAATACAAGAGTAACGAAAAGGTGCATGCGGGGAATGAGAAGGCCGCGAAACAATTTAAATAATTTTTAGACATTAGAAATATGATTTGATCTAATTGTCAATTCTTCAGCCCAAACCAACCCAACAAATGTGGTGTCATCGGCAACCCAACTGAATTTTTATTTGGGTTCCACGATTTGAATGGAGTCCAAAGTCCAAGCCAATTTAAAGCCCTAGATCCTTCCAGGGCTAACTGTCAGCTCTTTCCATAAAGTTTTTGGGGCCATCCGTTGAGCAACCCAGCTAAGGGAAGCAAGTGAATCATGATCGATGCCAGCTCATCCCTATTATTGCATGGGTTGCTTCACTATGTTCGAAAGATAAGACGTGGCATGATCACGGGACGACCCGACTCGGATCCTCCGAGACATTGTCATTTATGATTTAACCCATGCAAGTTCTCATGCGTCCTTGCATTAAACCCACAACCTCTAACTCGGGCCAATAAAAAACACGGATAAGAACAAATGGATCGTCCGGATTGACCGCACTCCTCTGGGTGTAACGATGAAGGGCCATTGAATCCATGCCAATCATGTTTTGGGTCAATTTAATTATGAAGAAAATTAGGATTATTAAAATTAGTTATAATATTAGTTTGGATGCAATTTCTTTCAAAAGAAATGAAACAAAACGTAGTAAGAGCCACAGAGGAGACTGATCCACGGGTAGCAAGCTTTTTTAAGCAATTAGGAGATGGAGGTCTATTTTTAATTTTAATCATCAGTAACGAGTGGACTCCATCAAGGTCATTGTTGTCCCATCTGAATCGAGTGGGCTTCCACGATAACCCCTCACAGCTGGCAAAATCCACAACAGCCAGCAAGCCGGAATGCTTTAGGCTTTAAAGCATCAGTCGACTGTTCTTCTCTTTAGTAGAAAATATCTCAAGGTTAGGGTTTCAATTACAGGGGTGCTTCGGGCTGAAATCAACCCTAACCTTAACCAACCTTATTTTCAAATTTTAAGTTAAGAGTTGAAAGCAGGTTAATAATTTAAGTTGAAAATAGGTTGAGGATGTGTTGAAAAAGGATTAAGAACGCCATAAAATTGAATAAATTAAATTTGAAATCTGCATAAAACCGAAACAACCAACGCAAATAATTATAGATACTCTAGAATAAAAAAAAATCTAAATGAATATAAGTAGAAAAATACCCAAAATGAAATCTTTTGACTCTTCTATTGCTGTATAAATCAGAAAATATTAAAATCGCATTACTTATTTGAGTAAATAAATAAATAAACATACAAATAGGAGCTGTGCTATGCT
>JAYJMB010014940.1:0-45590 GCA_036873735.1 Pouteria campechiana
TGAATTTCAAAGTGATAAATTGATGCTAAAGACATTAATAATCTAGTGGTTGATATTCTAACCATTGGAAAATACGTATCAAAGAAATCAATACTTTCTTTCTGCTTAAACCCTTTAGCTACTAATTTAGCTTTCAATTTATCAATTAAATTATTTATTTTAATTTCTTTCTAAATATCCATTTACAACGCTTTTGACCCAAGCGGTAGATTTATGAACTTTCATATATCATTTCTCATAATTGAATCCATTTCATCTTGTATAGCTTCTTTCCAAAATGCTGCATCAAGAAATTTCATAGCATCTTCATAGGTAAATGAATCTTCTTCTGTATGAAAAATAATGGTATTTTAATGAATTGAACTGTGAAGCTCTACTACAAAAAAATTTACAAGCTTTACCATTTATAGCATAATCTATAAATATGCATTCTATCTCTTTATTACCTAATTTTGGTCTTTTAGGATCAGACAGTCTAACTAAAGCTTTGCACCCTCATACTTTTAAGTATTTTAGATTAGGTGCCTTATTTTTTCATAATTTATAAGGAGTAATTTTTATTTTTTTATAATACAACAAGCTGTTAAAAAAGCTTCTCCCCACCAACTTTTATCTAATCCTGAGTTTGTTAACATAATATTTACCATTTCTACTAAAGTTTTATTTTTTTTTTCTGCAGTTCCATTTTATTGCGGAGTATAAGGGGTTATTACTTGGTAAATTATTCCAACATTTTCACAAAAGTCGTTAAAGTCATTTGATAAATATTCACCACCTCTATATGATTTAAAGGATTTAATGGTTTTTCTTAGTTAATTTTCTACTTACATTTTATAAGACTTAAATTTTTCTAAGGTTTCATCTTTATTTCTTAGTAGATATACTTAAGCATATTTGTTATAATCATCTATAAAGGTTATAAAGTATCTTTTTCCACATCTAGTTAACGTATTTTCTATTTTACATATGTCTGAATAAATTAAATCTAATAATCCTGAATTTCTTTTGACTTTTTGAAATGATTTTTTAGTTATCTTAGTTTACACACAAACTTTACATTTATCTGAGAATTAACTGAAATATTTAGGAATTAAACCTACTTTTATCATAGTATTCATGCTTCTAAAATTCACTTGACCTAATCTATCATGTCATCAACAAAAAGAGTTAATAATATAAGCAAAAGAACTAACTTCATTGTTTACATTCATTTTGAACATACCATCTATAACGTATCATTTTCCAACAAATATACCCTCCTTAGATATAATAAATTGATTACTTAAACATCAACTTGAACCCATATTTATTAACAATACTGATTGAGATAAGATTTTTATAAATTTTTGATATATGACGTTCTTTAGTGAAGGTGAGAGATTTGCTAGAAGTCGGTCTCAAGATAATCGTTCTTAAGCCCACTACTTTAACATGTGTGTCTTACCGAATATATCATGTTGTGAAAGAGAGATCATCATTGTAAAAGTAAATTATTATTTTTTTCTTTCAAAAGAGAATTGTAAATTATTATTTTATCCTTTTCATTTTTTCAAAAAGAATTACAAATTATTATTATTTTTTTCTTTTCTTTCAAAAGAGAATTGCTAGGGGTTAAATTCAAACCCATGATCCTTTGTTGGAAATTAAGGCTTTTACCATTCTATTATTAGTTGTTTATATTTTTTTATTAATATAGTTATATTTATAATATAATTTCGAAAACATAAAATTTAAAAAATCCCAGCACAATTCACTGATCTATCGGCAGTTGCATGGTCAATAAATGAAGTTTTCATAAGCCGTGTTGATGGCTATGAGAATAGGACATGCCACCGACGATGCCCGCTCTTTCAAGATTTCCAAAGCCATCGTACATATTCGCCCGCACCAGAGGCACATCACCCATTGCGGGATTGGCGGCAAAGTCGGCAACCCAAATGCCCGAGTGATTTAAAATCTAGTCCGGCAGAGAGTGAATCTTGATACGCGGTCTCGCTTTCCTAGCGTATAATGAACGATGAATACTAGCATGTTTTAGCTACGATGGGGAATTGGATTGAACAATGAATAATTATCCCCAACGGCCGTCTAAATAATAAGTAAACAAAATATTAATTACGTTTAATTATATTTTTGCATAATTAATTATCTATCTTTTTATTATTAATTTTATTCGCTTTGTAAATTGTAACTGCATTGGGCCCACCGCTTTCTTAGTTGGGTGCTTCGAGTCAGCTCATCAAATGAATACTCAAAGGACTACATGATGAAGATGAGACCGCGGCACTGTACATTCCCGGCCATCCATCGGATTAGTGAGGCACGTGCAGGGCTGTGGTGCGCCAAAAAGAAACATGGAGGTCATTTCTCCACGTCACTGAAGCCAAAGGAGTGGTACAGTCGGCGGTTGACCTCACGTCGGATGTTGGCCTGGCGAGGGAGATGAGGATGCGTCTCAGCCGCGAACTAGCGAAGCCTGATGGGATAGTCGATACGGTCGCGCTTGGTCGGCAGCCTGCGGCTGCTGACGTGCCAATCCCGCGCCTTTTACCTGTCGCAATACCAAGGCTTTTCCCCAGTGGGGCCATGTGACAAGTGACCCCCTCCCCATTGTTGCAATCCTCCAATCCATATATACCTGGAATCATTTGCTACTTGCTGAGCTCCCATCAGTATTTCAAGAGAAACTAAGATTGCTTTGAGGAACATGCTAAATCAAAGTCTTATATTAATTCAACCCAACACATGGCCTATCCCACCGGTTAGACATCAGACGATCTGCAACTTGATCAGATTTGTCAAAGACTCTTAAGTAATATGTTAGACCGTATTTTTATAATCCACCCAGTAATGAGTGGTCCGGAATAGCCCAAATCACCAAGTCACATACATGATACATGCGGCTGAAGTATCACCATCCTAACACTGTTATAAAAGACTTTTAGAGCACCTAAAAAGAAGATGCTGTATTGGGTCTAAATCCACACTGAAAATGAAAGGAAGACTTGTTACATAATCTTTAGTTGTCAATACAATAGTGCTAGTTCGCATTCTCAAAGGTATCGTACCATGGTTGATTTGTACAGGCACCCGTTCTTCTTTTCTTCCTATGTAATCCCAGCATGATAATGATTGGACGGCTTGACGTATGTGATTTCATCCACCATGGTTCATGAGCCGCTCACAATTTCGACAGACCATGCAATTAACGTGCATCTCGTGCAATGCAGGGCCGAATTTTTAATGAATGATTACGTCAACGTGGGTGCTGTCATGTCATGGGACTCTCAAATACACCATGAGATGCAGAGGATAAGCTCCAACGTCGCGGCAGCTCATCCGCCAAAGCTTGCGCAGCACCTCTAGGAAATCGATATCTCCTCCAATCAGCAAATCCACCACGATTTCTGACTTGGAAAGCAATGACCATCAATTTTCCTCCTGTATACATTTTTCTTTTATGTATGCTTTTATGCTAAAAGAGTTGCTAAAGCCCAATTTTCAGAGTGGCTTTCATTTGACGTAACATTTAATTATACATAATAATCCTATTTTTTACCATATATTTGTTTCTTTTTCAAAAGTGTTTATTTATTTTATTTCTATTCAATCTATAAATGACACCACTGCGGCACTGCCTACGTTACTAACATCATCTCCCCTTCTATATTTGTCTTCTGATTCTGCTTTTTCTCTCTCTTTCACATTTCTACGTGAAACCAAACACGCCTTTGTTTGTACAATGGAGAACCCAAAGGCGTTTCTCCATTCAATTACCCCATTAGCCACCAGGTCATGAGTGCGTAAAGGTCCCAAATTGGTTGTGCTGAAGAGTTTTAAACAAGGGTGAAATGGTAAAATATATAATATTAGAACACCTCCGCGGTACTAGCATGTAAGCGCTTCATGGCGGCCACATTGAGCATCTAGGCGCCACACAGGCCAATATGGCCAGCATGAGGTATGGGCACACATCCCCGAATTCTACATGGTACAGAGGACACTCTCGCAATGCTTAGCTACTTCACCAATCAAAGCGCATTAGCCTGGTTTTTTGTACGACTAATGAGGGCTGTAAAACATTTTTTTTTTATTCCGAATCCTAGGAGTTTATGCCTTAAAAAAAAAAAAATCAAATATCAATGCATGTGGAGATACAAAACGAATTCATATTCGAAAGCATACAGAGATATAACCAACATTCAATTGAATATCATTTTCACTAAAAACCTACAAAATCAAAATTACCATAATGGTGGATGATCCAGAAGAAGATCACAAAGATGCCACGCAGGTTCAAATGGGATATCTCACATGGAAGGCACAAGTTGCACAGATATTTGAACCAATTTCCTCATATTAGGTGTTTTTGTGTCTTCACTAGCTTCTTGATTGGACTCTGAACAATGCCATCTTGGTCAAGCCGAGTATTTTGCTATCAGCCTGTCCACATGGATTATGATGTCATCAATGCGTGGGCGAACAGCAGCCTGTGGCTGGAGCATCCAAGTCACAAACTGATGGAGAGGCTCAGGATAGGGTGGATCAGGCCCTGCTGGCCATTTTATGTGGGCATTCATTACAGCTAACTGTAGGCTTCCTCCAGATTCACCAAGCACATGCTCAAAGGGAGACTCCCGGTACCTGCAAATAACGAAAAGAGACTCGAGTGTAAGAATAGAGGAAACATCTAACAAATAATTAATTTTGATTTTATCTTGCAGAAGATGCATGTATTGATTTGATAATCTCTTATTAGCTAACATTTATCAAGATATTTTTCTCAGATAACTCATTAGGCTGACCCCAAAAGGGTTATAGCATCATGTTCTCTGATAGCTAAACACATTTTGATCACATAATTCATAAGAATAAGGTCAATAAATAACAAAAGATAAAAATATAAAAGAAAAAAAGAGGCCAAGTACTGATTCAGCATTTTATACCACCCCCTTATGTCCTAGTTTCTAATCTACACTACTAGTCAGATAGCAGCAAAAAGTAAAGTTTATGCTTCACCTATGACACTGCAATGAATAAAAAAAACTTAAATGTCCTATCATAAATATTTGGTACTAAAAATTTAAAATGCTAAGTGCATAGGTTCAACTAATTCCTCTGAATTTGAGAGGCAAATATTATGCTTGCTGATGAGAATGATCCTACAACTTAACCTCCCATTAAATCCGATGGCAAGTCCAGACTCCTAATGAAGAGAGAACTTGTATAATTTGTGTGAAGATGTGCATCAGCTAAAAGCTTGTGGCATATTATAAAAATCCAACTGGTCATTTTTTAAAGATGAATATTCTTTATGATGACAATCCAAAGCATATGAATATGTGTTTTCTAAATTACACAACCGACAGCATATCCTTATTGATATAAACGCAATAATTGACAAGGGAAAGAAACACTGGATAACAAAGAAAATAGCCAACCAGAACTGAATCAAACATTTCGTACAACTTTAATGGCACTCACATTATTGCATAAAGTGTACATCCTAGAGACCAAATATCTGTCCTTTCATCAATGTCAGCATTGCTTGGGCAATCCCACAATTCAGGCGCTCGAAAAGGAGCAGAACAATGTTCAGCAGCCCATTCCTACACAAGCCAATGACATAGGTCATAAGCAAGTTGGAGGATCTAATAGATTGCCACAGTGAGTAAAGATAGGTATTTAGCAATAGAAAAGAAACTATGAGTATAGATAGGTATTTAGCAATAGAAAAGAAACTATGTCATCCACAACTATAGGATATGAAAGCATATCTTCAGGCCTTGAGTTTGTTAGTGTGCCTGCAGTTTTCTTGCAGGTCATGCAACTTATGGGGCTCTCTCAGGTGAAAATGTGTTTAATAGCCTGCATATTGATGGCTCGCTGTTGAGATCACACTCAAAAGTAACGGCCAAAGGGATGAAAACTGAAAACTGAATGGCTAAGACTTACAATGAGGTAATCTTTTGTGGTCTGTTTCATTCATGGCTGCGCCAGTCAGATTGGTTGTCAGATTTTGGAGCCATGAGCCCCATAAATAAAAGCTCAGAGCCTTGAAGATGCTGCACTCACCCTCAGGAGAAGGATCATATAATCCATCATACATATTATACAGAAGAAGCCTGCCAAGTTAATAGTTTTGAAAGGATGGGAACATGACAAAACCAATAGGTATAGGAATATAATTATATAATAAAGCAAGAAGCACCAAGATATAGGCGAACAACTTTGCTTACCAAATTGTTAAATAACTTCCAGCTAATAAGAATAAGAATGATCACAGTTTATGCTGAAATTGAAGTATGAAAGTCACATGACCATAGCAACTGCAGAGGGAGGGAATTGTGATAACTGATGAGAAGGTTAAGGCAGTGGAATTCCAAGGCCGAAGATTTTTTTTTTAAAAACAAAAGCAAAAATCACCTATGCCTCCAAATACTAGATTTCAATTCTTCATATGGAACAGATCATTGGCATTGCAAAAAACCATGTTACATGGCAAAGACTGGATAATAGAGAACAGAATGATAGTTAATGTACTGCTAAAACATCCAAAGTCTGTACATGCAAAAACTATGACATAAGATACCGATTAAATGAAAAATACAAGATAAAGAAGTGGAAGCCAACACCTGCAGTTGCAAAGCTTCAGAACGAGAACGAGCTGTCTTCTTTGCAGGCCCAGCGCTGCCAAAATCCATCAAAATTGCAAGTGGGGGTTGTCCTTTCCTGTGTGTGATGAGGACATTACCAGGTTTGACATCATTGTGAGCATATGGAGGATCAAAACTGTGCATATGCTTCAATCCTGCACAAAGCTGTCAAAGAGCGCTCCATTAATGAAATGTGGTTATGAAGAAATAATGCCATGATAGAATACTACAGTAAAACTTTGGGGAAAAAAAAGGATTTAGGATGTTATTACAAGCATCTTTCAAGACAGTCTCTCACCGGAAGAGGAAATAACCAATATCAAAAGAGTGTCACCAACATGCCAGTAACCTGAATTCACATGTATGTTAAAAGTAATTGCAAAGTGTGCAACAAACTTTCATGGAATAACAAGGAAAGCAGCCAACTCTGGGAAGACTAGTCACCAATAAAATTCAGAAATCCTAAACTGATGTTGGCAAGTCTATACAGTTTCATGGTCTCACTGTTACACCAATTTGGGAAGTTGACTACCTAGAGGTTTCAGGTTGGATATGTATCTGAAATGCACTTTTGGAAGACTGAAGATGTTCCAAGTCATATTATGCTATATGATCCATTGACCAAAATAGCAGTTGACAGATGAGCAGCAGCCACTATTTTCAATCATAAGGTGAAAGGTAGTAAGTACTCTGGCGCTCTGGGCTCCAATTTCTAGATGTACAATCAAAGATAATCAGACTGCATTACTTGGTTGAGCTCAGAAAAAGAGATTTATATTCCATGAGTTGAAATTGGTCATAGGCTTAGGTGTCGGAAGCAAGCTGCACATTTTGGTAAGATCATTTCGTCACCTAATGAGTCTAAGGCTGAGCTTTAAACAGTTTGGACAACTCAAACGTCTGCTCTGGTGATGCCAAGGCCAGCAAGGATGCTAAATGTCTGCTCAGGTGATGCCTAGGCCAAATCTTTACCAGTTAGGAATTTTAAAGTGTTGGCTCTATTGCAGCTCCTTTGAAAGTCAAAATTTTCTGATGGATTCCATTCTGGATGAGGTTTTGACATTAAAACCAAAGCCATAGCAGGGGTAGAGAGCTACCAAATGAATGTTTTTGTATTTCAGATGGAAGATATTTTCTACTTTCCCTTCAATTTTATAGCTAAGGTTGGATGAGTTAGCACCAAATATCATAAAATTCCAAGAAAATTTCATTTTAAACATTAATCAACCTTGTTTGATGAAAATTTTTGCAGTATTTGTTGAGAATAAACACATCAAGAATTTTCATAGTGAAAAGAAAAATGTGCTTTTGGATACAAAGATTCAAATTCACCTGTCGAAATATTTGAAGAACGTCAGTAGTAGAAAAGAACTCTTTTTTCGCTTTCATTACTTTTGCATTGTCTAGTAATGTTCCGTCCAAATGAACTGGAAATAACAAGTATGCTTCATGATTCCTTGTTCCCTCCTGTGTGGCCTACACAAATACATTAAGAAATGCTGAAATTGTGATAAAATGACTCTAAAAGTATTATCAGAGAGTGAAATAGAAAAATGATGATTTGCTTGTTGAAGGAACTTGTACTATATTAGGTATGAAAATCAGCAAGTGAAGGAACTAGCTACAGAACGATGCTACACTAACACTCTTGAGGGTGTGTTTGGATACACCATGTCAAAGCTAAGGTGTACACTGTGACAATATAATACTTTGAACAATTCCTACTTTTTCTCATTATACTATATATTTTCAATCATTACCCTTTAACTTTTCATTAAAAAAAAGTATATTATCTATTTTATCTTTACTAATTTTATAGCTAACATCATTCTCTGTTTTGCTGGCATCATCCTATATTTCAATTACATTTTTCTTTTACCTTCTCTATCATTTACAACTATACAAACGCACCCTAAATAATGCTAATGTATTAGTTCGACAAGTACTAGTCTTAGTTACAGCATAGTCATTATTAGTTGTTTTGGTTGACAGGCGACTGTTATTTGAGAAGGCCACATCTTGAAAACATTTTGCAGGTGTAAAAGATCAGCCCTTTTAGAGCACAATGTGATAAATAAAACCATTTTCTCCTTTTCTCTTTTTTTCTTTCTGGAAACATGTCACAGGTTTTAATTTTGGTTAATGCACTCAAAATAAAGTTACTCTACTCTATCAACAGCCCATGAATTACTGTTGGTGAAAATTTTGTCGTACTTGCTGGAAATATTCCAAAAACCCCTTCGAAAAGTGAACTCACCAAATCAGAAGTGGAACCTATATGTAGATAGATGAATTTACTTACTAGGTAACTAAAAATCTCATTATTATCAAAACCTTGTCACCACTCCCCATTGATTGACATTCATCACTCCTTGATGCTAATCAATTTCTTACTCCATAGATACAACAGGCTACTTTATAATCATCATCTTCATAATTAGATCATGAAAAAAAAATAAAATATTATATGGTGCCAATGTGAATTTTCAATTTTCAGCTCTCTTTGCAAATCACAAGCCAGGACAAGGGAAGGTTTGCATTGGCTTAAATCCAGCATCAAAATTTTGACACAACTCTCACAAATTGGGACAAAGTGAGGAAAATTCAAGAGAAGAATCCGTCTGCTATTACCTTAACAGCAATGATTGCATGATCAAGAAGGGGAAGCAGATTAGGATGATTGAACAGGGATGAAACACGTATCTCCTGCTTTACCAATTCCAACTGCTCATTATTTTGAATTAGGACTTTCTTCATGGCATACATGCCCTCATCTACAAAAAAGGTGACACAAAACTAGGATCACATAATATGATAGAAAAATGAAGAAAATTAAACCTGAATCAAAGTAGCAGATCGATCTCATCATCCTTAATATGGCTTCCATTTCACAGAAGTTTGATCCTCAGAGTTAAGCTTGATCATGGCGTGAGCTTAGTGTTGTAGTCATCTAATAGAAGAAGAAGAGTTCCCTGTAGTAATGTAGCAACTCATGATGGATCACAAAAAGCATTCACATTAATCAGATGGTAGTCATTAACCATAAGGTGGTCATTCCCAGCAAGTGGTAACCCAAAAGAAATGGTAATTAGTAGAATTCATGAGACAATGTTAAAAGGGATTTGATTCAATGAGGGCAGCTCCACTAAAATCTCAGTGAGGCCTTTTGGTTTGGGGCCTACCATAGTAGTTTGATAAGATCTAAGCCAACAATAATAACTAGCATCAACTATTTAGTTAAGAACATAAATGTCATCCCATAAAAGACTCATACATGGTGACAAAAGTACATATAAACCCATTTAAATTCCAATGCTAAATTGGACTTTGAGCAACTCACCCATGTCAATGCTGACTGGAAGAACTTAACTTGCCTGACCATTCCCATTGTCGAAAATCAAGGAAGTTAAAAGCAACTTTCTAGTTAAAAAATCTCCCTTGAATGAAATAGTCAGAAACAGCTCATAAGTTGGTTGGTCAGGTATGTCCAATAAATATTTTACTTGTGTTATTTATGGGGTTAGCACACACAAATGGAATCAGAGTCATCAGCCCATAAAAAAAAAAAACAAAAATCAAAGAGTTTTGAATTTAATAATTAAAACTGTCAACATTCATAAAGACAATATTGCTCAAAGTTGAAAAATCCAAATTTTACAATAAGATTTATCTCGGTTGAAAAAAGAAACAACAAATATAAAAAAATAATGCACCTAAAGAAAAAACATCTTTAGTATCCCCCCGATAGCACCGAAAATCATCTTTGGTATCCCCCTGATAGCACTGAAAATCATTCATGTGTCCTATTCTCCTGTCAAATTGTTGCAAAAAGCCTATCACTGTGTCTTGCTTCTTTTTGTGACGAGTTAGTCAATCCATTTTCAGCTTAATAATAAGCCATTCCAATCATATTATTACTAAGTCAATAAATAAAGATTGGATCTGATAGTTAATAATAGCATTCCCAATCATATTATTAATATGTCAATAAATAAAGATTGGATCTTATAGATAACAATAGCATTCATTCTAAAAGATCACTAACAGATTTCGAAACAACAATTTTCCCCAAATTAACGAACACCAATTCATCCTATAATAAATCAGCTCGATAATGCACAAAATAGACTACAAGAGGAAGGAACGACAAAAGTCCAATGCACTAATTCATAAAACTTCTAATGCACCAGATCATTTCCGCTTAATGTTGTGCTTGGTGCACCTCATATCGTAAAATTTCATTAAACGCAATCCCGTTAGTAGGAAAATTCTAGGCTTTGGGCAATCAGACGGAAGCAAGCCCTTCCTGACCCAGAAATACGAATGAAGTTACCAAGCACACCCAAAACGACCGTTTTTGCACGCATCAACTTCCCATCTTGGCTATCGATTTTACTCCGAAATGGTCGATTTCGCAAAATGGGTGCGTCCAAATCAATCAGAACCCAAGGTTTGAAATGAAAGAACAAAAAAAGATTGAGAAGGAAGAGAGGACTAATCAAAAACCCTGACGGAGATTCCAACCTACCTGAAACGTGAGAAGGGTCTTTGAATTTCTTCCCAACCCCTCCATCTCCCGTAGATCCATCCGAAGATATCTCCTTAACCAAGTAGACATATGCGAATCCACCCTCGCCCAGCTGCCTCACGATCCTAAAACGATTCTCGTTGATCCAGACATCCCCACCTCCATTCACGGCGTCGTAAAGCGCATTCAAACCAGAGAAACTACAACCCATTTTCTCTCTCTCAAGTGTCTCAGCCTCTCAGATCAGATCTCAGTAACAAACTCATGACGAAGGCACAGTCTCTCTCTCTCTCTCTCGTATGAATTTCGCGAGTCTCTCTCTCTCTCAAGAATTTCGCGAGCTTTCACTCGCTTCTTCCCTCTGTTTCTTCCAACCTCCCTTGGACCTCCAATTTAGAAAAAATTCGGTGCTCTACAGTTCCACGATTATTCATACGCTTTCACTCCAATTTAGAATAATTTCAGTGCTCCACAGTTTCACGATGATTCATACGCTTTCGCTCTAATGTAGAAAAATGTCGGTGCTCCAAAGTTTCACAATGATTCATACGCCTTTACTCCAATTTAAAAAATTTTTGATGTTCCACGGTTTCGCGATGATTCATATACTTTCACTTGAACAGAGCTATGTAAACCATTGAACATTTATGGTTGAAAATAATAAATTCATTTGATAAATTGAGGCAGAATTATTCACTATCTTAGAAATGTGCCATTAATTGGATTTTTTTACAATGAAAATTTAAAGGTCAGATTTTAGTTATAATTGCTAGGTAGAAGTGCATGTGTATCAATGTTGCGTGGGCTGGCATCGTCCAAGAAAGCTGGTGAAAGTGCAAAGACATTTAGATTTGAACCTTCGACATCGTTTCTTTGTCTGTCAAGAAATGTTTGCTATAAGATTAGTTTAAATCGCTTGAACGTGCCACGGTGTCCATCGCGTCTACACTATAAGATAGACCGTTAACTTTCTCAGCTTTTACGATTGTGAACTCTGAAAATTTGAAGGTTTACATGTGAAATCTGTCTTTGACAGTGTGATGTGGGATGAGACCCATCATATGGACGGTTTGAATTTTGGAAGTACAGTCCCATGTTTAAAATTAAAGCACTTGCAAAGTACGTAGCAGCAGCGTAGCCGAATGCATGCTACCCAATGCACCAGTTTACACGGCATAAACTGTGAATGGACAGAGCCCATGACAAGGACCGTTAGGGATCCAGATGCCCTATGCATTTTATATTATAAATTAAGCCCTCCAAGTTGTTATATTTATAAATTAGTTTGGTTCTAATTACAAACGACGTTTAAAACATTATTAACCATATTCGTGCCAGGCATTATTAACCAATGTGATATTTTATGTCTCTAATTAGAGTAACCATAAAATCGTGAATACCATGATCTTAAATTCGGTTCTTTAATTTTCCAATTAGATGTATTTCAACTTAATTATTGGATTCTTCACTTAAAATGAGTACACTCTTTTTTTGAGTTATTAAGTTTTGATCATAGAATAATAATCAAACATCTGACGGCCACCGATTAAGAAAGTGAATAATCAGCCAATCAATCTTGATTTTGCATCGTAAAGTGCAGCGGGTTGCACCAGGAAGGCAGGGCCGAATAATTTCAGTCATCCTCGCCTGCGTTGGCAGCCCGTACCGGTCGCAACCTGCGAGCTAAACGCTCCAATCTCCCTGTTTCTTCTTCCTCTCTACCCAAAATTCCCACTGCGCTACTGAAGTCTCTCCCTTTTCCCTGGTCAATGGCGTCATCATCACCGTCGATCGCGAAACCCGCGACAGAGGCCCATTCCCCCAATTCCCAGAAGCCGACGAACGCCGAAGAAGAAGAAGAGGAAAGAGAGGACGAAGAAGACGATGAAGATTTCAATCCCCACTCCCATAAAACCCTATCTCCCGAAGCCTCCTCCAGCCTCAGTTCCGAAAACGAGCATTCCCCCAATCCCAGACCCAAACCCCCCCAGCTCTCGCTTCCGATCCCCACCCAGCAGGATCAATGGCCCGCAATCGCCCCCGACGATGACGACGAAGAAGCGGAGACCGTCATGCAGACCAAAGAAACCTCCCTAGGGCATGCTGCCGAAGTGCCGATCGACCTTCCGGACTTGGACATCGGTGCCGAAGGGGCCATCTGCAGGCGCACCAGGGCGCGATACTCCCTCGCCAACTTCACGCTCGATGAGCTGGAGACGTTCCTCCAGGAGACGGACGACGAGGACGATTTCCACAATGCCAATGAAGAGGGGGAGTACCGGAAATTTCTTGCCGCGGTGTTGAACAGCGATGGTGATGCGGAGGGGAGCGGTGATGGGAACGCTGTCGCTACCGCTGGGGATGATGATGAGGAGAATGATGCGGATTTCGAGGTCGAGATTGAGGAGGCATTGGAGAGTGATGAAGACGGTGCAGGAGGTGGGCGGCAGCCTGAGACCCGCCAGAAGTGGAGGGAGAAGGCCTCGTTCAGAAGCAAGAGGAAGAAGAAGAATCGGAAGCTTCTGGGGCAGGGAAATGGACCCCTGCGCCCTTTGTTGCCGTCTGTCTCGAATGTTCAGATAGCTCCATTAATACTGCCTCCATTGCGGCCTCTAAACGCGATTGAATGCCGGCCGCCGCGGTTTGTTCAACCTGATCAGATGATGGGCTTCACGCCCCACCAGATTGGCCAGTTGCATTGCCTGATACATGAGCACGTGCAGCTTCTTGTCCAGGTATACTCTCTCAGCGTCCTCGATCCGTCCAAGCAGCAGGTAGCAACTGATGTTGAAAAGTTGATTTTGGAGATTAGTGGCAAACGTGATGAAGCGGTGGCCAGGGGGACAATTCCATATCCAAGCTTTTGCTTCCAGCCTGCATATCTGCAGTCATCAGTATCTGATCAATCTATGCATTCTCTTGCTGCCCAGTTGGATTCATCTGGTGATAGGCTTTCTGCGAGAGATGATGTTGGTCCAAATCAAAATTCTATCTGGATGCCTGTAATTAACGGTCCTGTAAGCTCTGTTCTTGACGTAGCACCACTTAGTCTGATCAGGGAATATGTGGCCGATGTTTCAATGGGTACGTGGCAGAGAGATGGATTTGGATGCTCAATTGAATCGAATTGCAATAAATCAATTCGGTTAAGAGAAAATGCTTGATAGCAGCGGATACCAGATGACAGCCAAATCAATTCATGTAATACCTGTTTGACTATATCCAAGTACAATGGTCGTTCCCTCATATTCACTTGGTTGTTTGATTCACTGTAATTTGATTGAGTTGAACATCCAAACGCCCAGTAGACAAACCTCATCCTCAATCGTCTATTTTGCCGTGTGTATTGGTCACCAGCAGGCTTATAACCTATGGATGGTTCCCTTGATTTGCCATAATTTCAACAGCTGTACAAGCACAGAAGCAGCGTCATGTGGAGGCCACCTGCACCAGTAACCATTTCAAAAAAGAATCAATTTTCCCACTCCCTCCAAATTCCTCTGCTGAGGCAACCAATAATGAAGTCTCAAAAGAAGCTGCCCCCACTGACAAAACACATGAACCTAAGAAGAGCTTGGCTGCAATGCTTGTAGAGAGTACCAAAAACACAGTTGCGCTTGTGCCCAAGGATATTGTCAAACTAGCTCAGAGGTTTTTACCACAATTCAATTCAGCGCTGTATCCTCACAAGCCTCCCCCAGCAGCCATTGCTAATCGAGTGCTCTTCACTGATTCAGAGGATGAGTAAGTGACATGTTTGCTTCCTTCGAATACTGTTTGATGGCACTTTGTGTTCTTTTTTTCTTTTTTAACTGGACATGGAAGTTTGTGTAGTCTAGCCAACTCTAGCACTGTGTCAGGAGTTGGGACAAGTTGGAGAAGCTTATTGTATGTTGGGAACAGTTCTGTTGAATTTTAAGGCATAAGAGAAGATAAGTGTTCTAAATGATATCTCCATCAGGTGTAACAACACCCAAATGAATGGGAATCCTAGCACTTGATTTCCTGGATTTGCGAAATTGCATTAATATGGGAAAAACATTCCAATATACCGAACATGAGAATGAGAGAAAAAAGTGCCTTTGGGAATTGGGATGACATTCAACATCTATTTCAATGCACCAAACTATCCCTTAGCCTCTCTCAAAGATCCATTTGTGCCTCTAAGCGTTTTTTGACATACATTTCTTTTCTGCGATCATGTCATTAAACCCTTAACTGAAAGTTTGCAGTTTTGTTGAATCAATTTTTTTTCATTACTTTTTTCTTACATTTATCATGTTTGTATTTGTCGTATGTTGCAGATTATTAGCACTGGGTTTGATGGAATATAATAATGACTGGAAGGCTATCCAGCAAAGGTTTCTTCCTTGCAAATCCAAGCACCAAGTTAGTTCTTTTCCTGCATATTTTTAGTCAAAAAAAATGATGTGTATGTGTATGCCTTCACATTATTTGCAGCAGTAACTCATAAGCATTCAAATTGTGTCACATAACCTATCGCTAATCTTGATTTTCCATTTTTTTTTTTGGAACAAGGGCATGCATTGGAGCAAAGATTATGCTGATGAATAATCTTATCAATTATATGGAAAAAACAAGACACTCAAGGCCAATTATACTTTGTACAATATAGTTTTTCTGTTTTTAAGACCATATATAGAACATAGGTGTAACCATCATCTAGAAATATGTATTCCCTAGGGATTATCATAAAATGATTTCTTGTATGATATTTTTCTGACTTAGGTTATTTTATGACGTAGTACAAAGGTTAAGATTTGCTTTCTAGATTCATGTCTTATTTTTGAGTTATTAAAAATGTGATTCGTTCTCAAGCAAGCTAAACAATGTCTATCAAATTCAGTTGTCCTTTTCTAGAAAGTAGAAAGAGATTTTTTGAGGTTATTTATCATCTCAATTTTTAACTCATGGGTATTCTGTGTTGTTCAGTCAATTGTAGGAGGGGGTTGCTGGGTGCATCTGGGAAACAAATGAGGACAGTAGAGAGAAGGGATGAACCTGACTAAAAGAAGCTTTAACAGTCTTAAAATATTGATACCATATCTCACATTATTTCACAATTGTTAGTGCATGCTACTTAACTGACAAAGCAATCATTCAACTTGATAGTTCTTTTCTTCTCAATCAGCTCATAGAATCAAGAAAGAAGTTGCCAAATTCACCAGATTTTGTCCAAAGTTGTAGGCTCATGTGCTTTGGTGTTCTTTCTATATATATTTTTTCTTGTTCTTCTTCAAATGGAGTTTTTATTTTTTGCTTTTTTCCATTTTTTAACACTTGCATGTGCCAGCATTTGATGAATCAACTTATGTTTTCTGCTAAAGGAGTTGACCCTTCAACTCAACCGACCTCTGTTCATTATAGCTTGCAATTTCCCCATTTTTCTTTTTTTCCCATGGTGATAAGTTATTTATTTATTATTATTATTATTATTTTTTGGGCATATAGTTGGGAGTTGGGACTGGCATTGCATTTTGATTATGAAGTGGCAATTTAATGTGGATGCCCTGGATGTCCAAGGATTTACTATCTGTGTATTATCACACCATCAATTCCATGTCTCTGACATGTGTAATTTTTGTTTTATAGATTTTTGTTAGGCAGAAGAACCGCAGCTCCTCAAAAGCACCTGAAAACCCAATAAAAGTAAGCATTTAATTTCTGCAGCTGAACAAGATCTCTGTTATTTCATTTGGTCTCCTCCAGCATCTGCTGTATCAAAACATATCATTTTCCCAAAGGGGTGATATATCATTCGCTGAAATCTTTTTTTTTTTTTTTTTGAAAGGCTGTAGGTCACTGTATCTCTTATATGTTGAGCATATATTGCCAATTAAGGAAGAAGGAAATTCAGTGACATTAGTTTGTGATGGGAAATGCAATGAGGCTGATTTGCACATTAATTATTTATTTTTGCATTTAGGTGCATGTAGTTTGGGTTTTATTGGGGTTATATTACAATTTCTTCCATTAAAGAGTTATTTATAATTTTGGTTTTGTGGATTATATATATTGGGTAGAGTGTATTAGAGTTCTCATTTGTTGATGTATTGAGTGCATTGCCATTGATATACTTTATTGTAGTGTTTTATTTATTTCTTTGCCCCTGCTCAAGTGAGTGCATTCTCTGTGTCTTTGCATGCTGTGAGTGTGCTTAGGGGGGCACTGCTATCTCTTCTGACATGAATAGTATTATGCAATTGAAGAAATAGGGCAAAGGAAATCGTAAGTAAAATATTGCAATATCTAATGCCTTGCTGTAACTATCATAATGTATCATGTCATTATGGTGTGTTGCTATTTATTTCTGGTCTCTAGAAATTTTCCTTTGCCCCATTTCCCATCATCCCCAGCTTTCTACTTTGTTACTTTTTTTATGCTGAAAACTTAGGTGCTGCCATGACAGCCGTAGGTTGCATGGGCTCAGGTCTTAACCACAGTAGTAATTGTTGTAAATCTTATCGTGACTTCTTATATATTTATGTGGACTGGAATCCGGTCCATGACTAGGCCCTGCAGCCTGGCCAACTCTGATATGCCTTGTCTGCCTCAATGAGAGGCTTATTTCTGCCCTATCGGTAACTCATGAATATATAATTGCTGTTTCGAGGCTGTTGTCATGACTATACCTAATGACCTAGTATGCTTTATTGACTTCATACAGGCAGTTCGGCGCATGAAGACCTCTCCGTTGACTGCTGAAGAAAAAGCACGTATTCATGAGGTGCTTTATTGATTTTCCATTCTTCTTAATGTTTTTTCCTACTTTCTTCTTCTCAGTTTTCCATATCACCAGTTGGACTTTATAAAGATTATATCAATTCTTCATATACAGGGTCTCAAAGTCCTAAAACTAAATTGGATCTCTGTATGGAGATTCTGTGTCCCACATAGAGATCCATCCTTGCTTCCTCGCCAGTGGCGAATTGCACTTGGAACTCAGAAGTCATATAAATCAAATGAAGAAGCAAAAGAGAAGCGGCGATTATATGAAAAAAAGAGAAGAAATGCCCAAAAGTCTTTGGCTAGTTGTCAAGCTGTGTCAGATAAAGAGGTGAGTTTGATTTAGGGTTTGCTATCACAATGCATTGATGAAGAACACAATGTGCTATATCATGCATTTTATTGTAAAACATTAGAAACTTGCCATTTGGGTGCGAATCAAGCAGGACACATGCTACATTCTGGCTTTTCACCAGATGGCCCCATCCTTGTGGTTTATATTATGGAATCTGGTTTGTCCACTCATTTGCTGCGTCTGACAAGAACAGGAGGCAGCAATAATGTGAGCTTTAGATTGAGGTAAAAGGCTCATGCATTTGTGTCCAACTGGATGGACCTGCCTATTTAGGCGTGTGGGCTTTCTCCCTGTGAACTGCTAGTTCATGAAAGATTCATGTGTCTGTATGCATTTCTCATCAATTATATTTGCAATCTCTATGCTGAATGTTTGATCACCTACCAGGCTGATAATGAAGATGGAGGGGATAATAGTGCAGATGGTAACATGGATAATGAAGATGAAGCTTATGTGCATGAAGCATTTTTGGCAGGTTGGAAACCTTCAGGCTCCAGGCCATTATCTTCTGAACTTCCTCCAGTGATCCTTGGCACTTGTGGTACCGACAAGCAGTATAGTAGTGCATTGCCTCAATTTGGTACTCATGGCCATGAGACATGGGCTCCAGTTATGAATGAATCTGATGGATCTCATTCCATTGGCAACCATTCAACCTCTTTGCAATCACCGGGAGAGCAAAACTTGTCTCATTTTGCTCATGTTGAGCACAGTGCACCTTTTACTGGAGCTTCCAGACAAACGGCTTCTGATTGGAAAATGAAGCCTTTCCGGCCATACCGAATGCGTAAAAGCAGTGCTGCCCAATTAGTCAAGTTAGCACCAGACTTGCCTCCTGTAAATCTCCCCCCAACAGTGCGTGTGATCTCTCAATCTGCTTTCAAGTCTTTCCACTCCGAATCTCCAATTTCTAGGAGTCATGGTTGTGAAACACAAAATTCAGTTATGAGGCCACCTCATGCAGCAAAACCAATTGCCCCTATTTTGGTAGACAAAAACAGAAGGACATCCCCCCAAAAGGATAGCAATTCTCAACAAGGTTCAGGAGCACCGAATGAAAATGTTACTGAGGAAGGTGGTACTGAATCAGATCTGCAGATGCATCCTTTGTTGTTCCAGCCTCCAGAAGATGGTCGGTTGCCATATTTTCCCAGGACTGATAATACCAAAGGTTTCAGTTTCTTTGCAGGGAATCCTTTTCAGACCAGTCTCAATCCCTTCAGCAAGTCCCAAACTTCAGGTAGCACCTTTGGTAGTTTCCATCCGGCTCTTAAATCCAAGGAAACACCTTCTGAGCAGTCTACCATTGACTTCCATCCACTCTTGCAAAGAGCTGACAATGTGGATATCAATCCAGTGATTGGGTCTTCAATGGAGCATGCATCTCGTGTTTCAGAATCGCTTCGAGGCAGTTCTGCTGAAATTCCTAATGCATCTAGTCTCATTCCGAGTACACGACAGTTCATGGATGATCAATGGGCTTCCCATGGTGCACCCTTAAGGCCCTATGAAACAACAAATGGGCTAGACTTGGATATCCACTTAAGTACATCAAATAGCATGGATAAATTTGAAGGAATGGGTAGGAATGAACATAATCTCGGTGGACTAACTGCAGCTGCACTGGACCATATAAATGTAGAGGAAAGACACCAAAATAAAGTCCATGCTCACAGCGACCAGGAAAACTGTCCTTCAACCTCCTATGCAGCCAATACTCGTGGGAATCTTGTGAATAGTACTGGTAAAATGGCTTTACAAAGAATAGATAGCAGTGATACATATTGTGTACCTCACGAAATGCCATTATTTAGCAAGGGTGTAAGTAGACATAGTGAAGATAATCCAGATGAACAGTCCCTTGCAGAAATAGTGATGGAGCAGGAAGAGTTGAGTGATTCCGAAGAAGAAATGGGGGAAGATGTAGAGTTCGAATGTGAGGAGATGGCTGACTCTGAAGGAGAGGGACTGGATTCAGAACAGCCTCCTGATGTACCAGACAAGGTATGCCAGTTCTTACATTTCCATTTTTCTGCTGTTTGAGTCCTTGTTAGAGGTCAAGGGTCGGTTCTCATAAAGATGCTCGAGTGCATAGTGCTATGTAATTATTAGCAATTTTGTAATGTGAAAATCCACCTGTTGACAATACTCTTCTAAACAGGCAAGCAAAAACGCATTGGAAGAAGAAGAAAGCATAGTCAACCGGGACCTTGATAGACCAAAGACTCATTATTCACAAACCAATCTCCATGCTACCAGGGGCAATGCACGTTCTCGGAAGCAGGAATTGATTGAAAAATCCAAAAATATTATTGATTTGGTCGCCGCTTGTGGTTCTGGTTCAAAACAAAAATGGGAAAGGGGGATCCATGGTGATCAAGATCCAAGCAATGGACCTCTGTCTTGTCCTGGCAGATCAAACAAGCGGAAGCCCAGATTGGAGGGTGCAATACTTCAGTCTGAAGACTTTCAGCAGCCCAGTTCTGCCGTTGCTGAAGGCAATGTTCCTACATCTGTGAAGAAACCGAGGAAGCAGGCATGTGAAATGGATCCGAACACTAGCGAACCGAATGCAAGCTGCTCAGAGTCTTCACCATTGCCTGTTTCAAAAGCAGCCGGAACAGGTTGTTGATACCGTGCATTACATTACATGTTGGCTTTGTAAATATTTTCTCTTTCAAATGGCGTAAATTAATTTTGTTCTTGTGAAAATCAATTAAACTTGGCTGGCTTTCAATTGTAGGTGTTAGCTCAGATGTGGGTTCCTGGGGCTACATAAATTTTTTTCTGTAATGGGCCATCATTGCATGGTTGTCCTTATGGCCGGGCGGATCAGCCCCTGGCAGGAAATTACAACCAAAGAGAAATGTAAGGTTTTGGGACATGGTGATTCTTATCCTGCATGGACAGTTATCTCAATGGGAAACTCGTCTTCCTCTCATTTTCTATGCTTTCTACACCAAAAACAAAGAAATTTCTCGAAAGCGGGCACTGTTTTTTGTGAAAATATCTGACCATGGGTTCATCCGAACGTGGGTTCAATTTCTTGAGGGGAAGGGCAAGTAAAAATAAAAATAAAAATAATACTTGCTGGAGGTTGTGGACGGTTTGACGTAGGGTATTCACGGCACTCTTGTATTTCTTTAAAGAAATTCAAGTAGAAATGAACCGGTTATACTATGTTTTTTCAGGTCTAACTTGATTGTTTCGCTGCCTAACCCCTTGCAAATTCAACTCCTCTTTTTATTATATCAATTTAAGGGAGCTACCGCTCTGCCAAAGTCCTTGGACGTTTAGTGGGGTTATGACTGTAACAGCACAAAGTCCGTGGCATTGGAGGACACGAAACCTCAACTCTGCCTTCACGTGCTGCACATGTACAATTCATCAATGGGTGGTAATCCCACTTTCCATCTCACCGTGGGTCATCAATTGGTCTTTTTTTGGCTGCTTTATTTCAATCTCTATTTTGTTCCAAAATACCAGTGCCTCCATCCAGTAAATCCAGTTATTTAGAACTCAAATCCACCCATATTTTGCAAAGATGAACCTGTAGTTATAAATCAAGTGACAAACAAGCTACCCATAACTTGATGAAGCACAGGGAAAATAAATCTCGGTGCCGTCAATTCCCAAACTTCAGTGGGACTCATCTCTACCACTAATATTTTCTATGCCGTGGCCCGCTTTTCAGCTCTTAAGAGAAAGTTCTGAGAACAGAAATACCGGCCTACCTGATTGCTTAGAAGTTTTCGAAAGGAGACTGAAATAATATCGAGTTACCATAAAAACGCACGTAATGTTAGATTTGTTGATTTTTACTTATCCACACAAGACATCCGTGTAGTTTATGGGCCACGAAATCATTCGTTGAGTACGTCAAGTGGCAGTTTTTTCAGATGATTTGGAGTACCTAGCAATTCACCAAATCAATCGAACCATGCACTCAGCATGTAATATCTTATTCGAATTATAGAAGGTATCTTATGCTTGCTCTTACAATCCATGCCTGCGATTCAAACCTTTCATCACCTTCATACATCACAGAGACTTCTTTGACCATCAGCAGGGTTAGTTTGAAAATTGGGAAAAGATGTGTAAAAGAAGAAGAAAAATTGAACTGTGAAAAACCAAAGAAAAAACAAGAAAGAAAAGTTACAATATGATAAAAAGGAAATAATTAAAATTAAGTGAATAAAAATAAAATATTTAGAGTTTTTAAGTAAAAAATAAAGGATAATGATTAGAAATCTATGTAATAATGAAAGAAAGAAGATTGTTGGACTGTCATATCCATCAAAAGAGAGTGAAAAAAGGAGGCAAAAAAAAAAAAAAGCCACTTTTTTTTCTTGTCTCTCACTAACCTCATGTATTTGGTTTCCAATGGAAAAAGGTGTAAAAGCCTAAAAAATGTAAACTGGTGTAAAACGCCTTTTATTCACTTACCTTTATTTGATTTGGCTTTTAAATATCCTTGATTATTTATATCAATTCTGTTTCTTCATATCATTATTTATGTTTTTTTTTTCCAAAAAGCTTATTTATTTTATGGCTGATGAACATATCCCTTTCATCATTGTTCACTTAATGATAACATCACCTATGTTAACAGCATTATCTCCTTCTGACGCTTTTTACAAATTCTACTCACCTTTTGCATAACTAAGCGCAGACAAGTCCACATCAAATGTGCACACATGGGCCCGATTGGTTGAATTTTTTCTTACCAGCCATGCGGCAAAGACCAACCTGGTCAACGGAGCTAATGCCTTATCAATCCATATTAGTTGCAAGTGGTACCTATTATCCAATGCTTGAAATAATGCCTATCATCTCGTGAACGGTTTGGATTCATCTAAAAGGGGGTCCTTATACTAACCCTAGTTACACCTTGACCCCATGCATGCCTCCCATTCACCACCACGAGGATTTTGGCGTGTGGGATTAAGCAGATAATAAGGTTTGGTAATTATTAGCTAAGTGAGCAGAGCACCCACCAACCTAACCAAGCATTTTACAGGTGCATCTTCTTTTGACTTGCAACAAGTCCCTTCCCAACGCTTCCCACAAAAGCCTCTAAAATACATTCCACGTGATCAGACCAGTGGCTCTTACTGCACTTGGACACTCCAACCTTTCAATCCGAACCGTTCAATGGCTCCAAGTGATAATTTCTGGCCTACCCATTAAAAATCAATCCAGCTGGACTAGTCAAAACGTTGGATTAAGAGACATTAATCGATAGGTATGATCAGTAGTGGTTCGTCTAATTCCACTAGAAGAGCCGTCGGAATAATATAATAATAGAAATCTTCTTTTTCTTCGCATTATATATAACTTAGATAACTTCAACATCTCATTCATTGCCTCCACTTCCTCTATTACATTGAGTTGGAAGTCACAATGGCAATGGCAGCAGCTATGGCCTTAATCTTGTGTATTTTCAGCGTCTTTGGCATTGATGTAAGAGCTGAAGACCCCTACTATCTCAGCTTGGATTACTACTCATCCACATGTCCACATGTGTTGGAGATTGTACGGGCCGAGATGGAGTGTGCTGTGCTTTCTGACCCGCGCAATGCTGCTGCCATACTCCGCCTGCATTTCCATGACTGCTTCGTTCAGGTCAGCGTTCATGTGAATTTCAACTGTAGCTGCATATATTGCATGAACACATGCAATCAATGCGAATGTGTCTGCTTGTTGTGATGATAGCATATCATGATTTTATCTACATCTCTTTTTAAATTATGATATGTAATTAATTATACTGTTTATTATGCTATTTAGTTGCACTAATAAATATATCAAAATTATAGCTCATATTTTTGCATGATAGAGGAGGGAGAAGGAAACAAAAAAATCAGATTGGCACAGTGTTACAACAACGTTAGTTATAAATTGAGAAAGTTTTTAAATTATCAAGATATTAAGACTTATCATGATATCTGCACAATTAACAACTTGCAAGGTAAAATATTATATTTTTATTTCATCATCATATGTTGTTTTCCAATGTCAGTATAAGGTTAATTATATGACTCTTATTGAGTTATTCAAGTCGATCTTAGGTTGTATCCTCAGTAATCTCAAAATTGCAATAATTTTTTATTAGCAGAATTTAATTTATTGTGACATCTGGTGACTGAAACATTACTCCAAGTTTTTAATTAAGTGTTATATAAGATGACATTGAAGTAGAAAATGATCATTTAAGCAATAACGCTCTACTTAAATGATCATGCCTATGCGGCTTCTTAAACGTTCATCAACTTACAATTCTACCGATTCAGATTGCAATCCCAACACTCGGAGTTTTAATCATTGCAAAGAACAGAACACTAATCACTGGCATTCAACAAATGCAGGGCTGTGATGGGTCCGTTTTGCTGGACGATACGATCACACTCCAAGGAGAGAAGGAGGCCAAGCAGAATGTGAATTCTCTGATTGGTTTTGAACTAGTCGACAGAATCAAGAACAAGCTTGAGTCTGAGTGCCCGGGTGTTGTTTCTTGCGCAGATTTACTCACCATAGCAGCAAGAGATGCAGTGATTCTGGTAATTACAACACTCGCATTTGTTTTGTTCTAGATTATTGTGCTTTTAATCGTTGCTGTGAATGCTTCGATTGATGAACGGCGCAGGTTGGTGGGCCCTACTGGCATGTCCCGCTGGGTAGAAAGGATTCCAAAACTGCAAGTCCCAGCCTGGCAGATGCAAACATTCCTACTGCTGATGAGGGAATTCCTGGTCTTATGTCCAAGTTTCTCTACCAAGGCCTTTCAGTCACTGATTTGGTAGCTCTTTCAGGTGAGTCCTGACTCCTGAACACAATGCTGCTATTCATTCATGTCAGACACTACATGAAAGTGCTCTAGCCCCAACAAAATTCTAATAAAGAGAAGAAGAAAAAAACTGTGTGGTGCCTTAGAATTCCACATCAAACGTGTTAGTGGGAGAAATCTCGAACTATTTCTGATTACATGTTAGCGACATGGGCTTGCGTTTCTACCTCCATCATGCAACTTTCATCAGTACAGATGTGCTGAACGGGCTATTGTATTGAATCAGGTGGCCACACAATAGGCATGGCTCGCTGTGAGAACTTCCGCGACAGGATCTACGGAGATTTTCAGCGGACTGCTGGGGTGAATCCCCTCAGTGATGCACAGCTCAACAAGCTGAGATCCATCTGCCCTGCTGCCAATGGACAAGGCAACGACAAAATCACTGCATTGGATTACCGCACACCTCACCTCTTCGACAACTCTTACTACCACATATTGCTGGCAGGAGAAGGGCTGCTGAACTCAGACCAGGTGCTGTATTCCAGCTTCTTAGGGATTCAAACAAAAGAGCTTGTTCGAAAGTATGCCGAGGATTCGGTTGCTTTCTTCCAGCAGTTCTCGGACTCGATGGTGAAGATGGGGAACATCACCAACGTTGACAGCTTCACCAATGGAGAAGTTAGAAAGAATTGCAGATATGTCAACACTTAGGCCTTTCTTCCCCACCCTCTCTCACACTAAAATTATCAAATTATTACTATTTTGCTGCTCTTATTGTTTTCATTGTTGTGTGCATTACCGATAAATGTGGTATTACAGTCTGCTAAGAAAACCATTACAACAGTCTTTTTGTAGTTTTTACTTTTACAGTTGTTGGTGGGAGTAGGGATCATCACACATTGCAACTTCATATGTAATGTATGTTTGTATGTAACAACGCAATTGTCTGAAAAATCTGTAGTATACACCAATGCAATAATGTTTATTCTCTGTGGAATTTGATCATTTTCTTTTCAGTCGAACACGCAAGCTCTATGATCTGCTCATGTCAATGCAAGATGGACATGACTTTGGTCCTTCTTCTAAGAAAAAATGCATGGCATAGAACATTCATCACTCTATTATTGTCAATATCTCGGAAATTTCCTTGTAACATTGGATTGACATGACAGGCAATGATGATAGTGATGATATTCTTCTTTGCTTCCTGACAAAGAGCGTGCATAGAAGGTGGAGAACTTCGAATTAGGCACGTATGGCAGACGACAGCTACAGTGTGATTCCCAACAAAGCGGTCAAAACACGCAATACCGTCTCTTTCCAGCCAAATTTCTAGAAATCTTTGAAGATTGATGGAATTTGGAAGAATTGTCTTAGTCGATGTAAGTGCAGCCGGAGGGGCCATGATAATTGGGCTTACAAACCCTATGCATGGGTTTTGTGATGCGGCCTTGATCCTTTCAGGGCTAGAGGTTGGGGGTCACTGATGGTGCACGCCCACCAAGGCATTTTCGTAGCCATAACAAAAGACAAGATAGTCTAAAGTGAGAGTTACCGAAAAGAAAAAAAGCCACATCTCACGACCAATGCGAAAGTTGCGTTAAAGTGCGTGGTGATTTGTAATAATTCGGATTCTAAGAAATATGGGTTAGATTGTTCCAATAGAGGGCAAAATATAGATGCTTGGTCTAATAAACATGGAAAAAATGCATATGGAACAATGAGGAAAAAGAGAAAAATTAATATGATAATGATTAGAAATAAAGTTAATAAGTATAAATAAATAATTTTTTATGTGAAAAGCCAAAAAATAATGATTAAAAATGTAAATGATAATAAAAAAGATAGACTTTTTGATTAATTAAAAATTCAAATTACATTAAGAGGTGTAAAAAAAAATTCCCTCCATGTTTTGTTGTTACCAAATTGAGTCTAAATGTATTAATTAAGGCCTAAGCCTTTTGAAATACTAATTCAATCCTTGTTAATCCGGCATGAGAACAGGCCAAAGAGGATTGTTAGAAACAGGCATCCATACAAACGAGGCCAGTTGGAAAGAGAGCAGCCACGTTTTGTTGTGGACCCCTACAGGCATGCGTCTGAACTGATTGGAGAGCAGGAGGGGGCACGTTTTCCTCACACCCGCATGCGACGTTTGCAAACGCTCCCATCACTTCTTTCATACGGTCCCTTCTCATCTTTCCAATCTCACTTTCTTTCTTCCTATCCTTTCCACACCGTTCCTGCGTTCATACGGATGCATTGATTCAACCCCATTTCTTGACGTGTACGTGGGAGCTGAAATCATTACGTGTGCATCCAATTGTGGCAGATTAAAAAGGACATCCAGATTCTGATTACCTTTATCACGTCTCCAGAGCATATACAGTAACGCTCATGCGTCTGTAGGTCAAGCCTTTCACATGAACAGGCCGTGGTGCATGCCTGCCGAAATGAAAGACAGCGCATGTCTGTCCCTTGACCTGCTTAACTTCCGGCTCGAAATACACCGGTACAAGATGTTGCTTGAAGGACGGTTCTCCTTCACTAATTCAACATTTTTGCTTAGATGAAGTCGATCAACTGCTATGATTTTCTATGCCTGCCGAGCTGATTCTTGCTTTTCAGAGATGTATTTTGATTTTCTAGGGGTTTCAGAATTATAAATTATAAAAAGAAAAGAGTGAGGGAACCTATGTTATAATTTGCATGGGTAATTATGAAACTATCCCAAGTCCAAATGATAATTGGAACTCTAAAATCCAGGAGGCCGAGGTGGAGTCCCAAAATGCCTTATTGGAGTCAAGTACAAAAGAGAGAATCTTTGAAAAAGGAGGAAAGCGAGCCCATGCACTTACGATCAAACCTAGTACAGCCATGCATGTAATTGTCATACAACTGGATGCAGTAGGTGCAACGAACCCACCACCAATTTCAAGAACCCTATGAAAGGAATCCTCATTCAGTCGTCCACGTCATCTCGCGTGGTTATCATCTCGGTGGGCCCCAAAAATAATTTCTAGCCCGTGGTAAATTGTGCATGGATGTGGCCAAATGCAATGATTATTGGGCCATCGTAGTATGATTTGTCGCGATTCGACGGGCAGCCCGCCGGCCCGCCCAAAACTCCCATGGAAATTGTCAGGCCTGTTGACTCGCGTAGTTGACGCCATTAATTGCAACTCCCAACATTCAACGGTCCAACTATCTAGATGAAACTCCAGGCCGATTTATTCAATGCACAAATGATGAGCCCTAGCCGCAATAGCCGAGACGCACGCGTCGCCGGCTGCTGTCATTTAGACGGTCTAGATTAGCTGATTTTGGGGCTAGAAGATTCCAAGCTTCAAGCAGGCTCTAGATCAAAGACGTTCATGTAATTCCTCGACATTAATTAATTGAAAATAACTTGATCTGGACCGTACAATACGGTCAAAGAGCATGCTTGACATACTATTCAGATAATCTGGGCCGTTGATTTATCCATCCGCTGATTCCAGGCCTCGATCCAAAGTCTCCCTCACCGGGAAATCCAAACCTTTCTCTTTTGTGGCTTAGAAATTGATGGAAGAAAACGGAAAATACCACAAGCGTTCAATTCTTCGAGAAGCCTCCCGATGGGATGATCCACGTGATATTTTTTTTCCTTTCCTAAAAATAAGCACTTGAATGGATTTTGCAGCAGATGAACGGTCTGGATCATTGATTTCGTGTCCCAGTTCCCATCAAAGTGTTCGCTCGTGTAAACTGCGATATTCTCGGGCCTTGGGGTTCCGTTATTAACACAAATCGTGGCGAATGAACATCGCATCCGAATCGAGTGCAGATTTCGAATTGACTTAAAGTCTTTGTTTACCATAACTTAAAAACTGAAAAGCTGCCAACTCCTTTGACGTATCTACCTGGGAAGGCCCCACAAAAATATGGCTGTTATTGGCTTTACATCTATCAAGTGGCTAACCAAGAAATCGCATCAATCACGGAATCTGAATCATTCACTTCTTACCAGATTGCAAAGAAATGTATAAGAAATGATGATAATCATACCAAATAATATCGGCCATGAAGCGAGCGAATAAGGATGTTCGGAAAGATTCACCACTATTTTTAAATGGTGGCTAACAAACAGAAAAGCCTGTCTCGTTCCCTGCTGTTCTTCCCCAAAGAGGTTTCAGGAATCTTCAAAACCCGAAAATATACCCATCAACCCGTTCTTCTCCTTTTGGGAATCTAACCAACAATCTCGAAAAGCGCTAAAAGCAGTATGTAACTCCAAATTCAGCAACACCCAACAACCTCCATTTGCCACTGAGGTATCTCAAGAACTCTCGCATCTCCCTCATTTGCATTTGTATCTTTGCGGGCTAGTCGTGTTTTCTCTTCTTGGATCCAAGAATAATGATATGTCGAATAGAATCTCATTTAAAAATCGATTTCTTGAGACAATCCTATGTTTTCGCATTTGGGTTTTTGTTATTTTTATATATGGGAGCTTGTTTCGCTTTTTTGAGTGGATTTATGAAAAAAAAAAAAAAGAAGAAGCCAATTTCTTGCCATGATTTGATATTGATTGAATTTGTCTCAAGTGGTATATGGCCATCGTCCCACCCCTGCCATCATGTCACGTGATCCAAGCTGTCTCTGAGGTGCGTAAGTTTTATGGCTTGAGAAGTAGGCAGGTAGCTTCATCAGGTGGGCTGCAATGCGCAGAACAGGATGAAGAATGAGAAATTGTAGACAATTGTCTACGTTCATCTTGCTAATGTGGGCCATTTACCAAGATGTTCTGTGTAATTCTTGGTCCAGGACATCTGCTCTTCTGTGGTCCACCTAACGTACGGATTGGATCTTGTCGATTCATGCTCCATGGCAACATTTTGGTTCTTTCTTTAGTCAAGAATGTGGCATTGCTTTGTTACGCAATTACAGGACAATGCAAACGATTATAACAGTTTGGAAACATCCTTGTCAAATGGAAGCATGATTTGATGAGCTAATGTTGTTTTCACCCTGGCAATAGATACACTCATCAAATTTTAGCAATACAAATGTCTTTTGTATTTTTGTCTGACTTTTCTCAGTAAGCTAGATTGCCTTCCTCTTCTTGGATTTAATCTGATGAAGGCACCTCTTCGACATCTTGATCCCTCTTGTGTTTTTGCTCTTTGCAGTAACAGCTGAACATCTCTTTGTATGCTAATGGCTCAAGATGATGTTGTTTCTGAATCACCTCAGCGAAGGCCTGGTCTCTTAAGAGATCAAGTCCAGCTGGTCAAAAGAAAAGACTCTAATCGCTATGAAATGGTTCCAATCAAAGGGTCACTGTCATTTGAAAAGGGTTTCTTTATAGTAATCCGTGCATGCCAGCTATTGGCCCAAAAGAATGAGGGGATAATACTCGTTGGGGTTGCAGGCCCTTCAGGAGCTGGGAAGACTGTATTTACTGAGAAGGTGCTCAACTTTATGCCCAGCGTTGCTGTCCTATCCATGGACAATTATAATGATTCAAGCCTAGTAATTGATGGCAACTTTGATGGTAATATTCCCTTCTTTTATAGAAAGTAGAGTATCTATTGTTTTCTATGTGTGTGCTGTAGTTATAATATAATTCAAATCCCGTGAAAAAAGTATTTATATAAGAATTGCCATGGTTTTAAATACCTTACTATAAGTTATTTTTAATTTTTAATTTTTATCATTATTGGCTCTTTCCAATGTGCCATGCTGAAATGGAGTATATTTGTTGTTTCATTCCAGTGATTGGTTCAGTAGCGAACCTGGTATGAAGACACATTTATAGGTCTTATTTTTTACGTTTCTTATTGGAAACCTTTCGTAAGCATTCTACTGGTTTGAAATTGAAATAAATATACATCTTAGCATTGTGATCTTTCAACTATGCTGACTCTTTAAGTCAGGTTTCATTTCGGTATGAATTGCCCTGTCTGATAATTTATTACCTTCACTGAAGAGGAAGAATCCAATGGAGGAAGAATATAATGAGTTGATATGTTGTTCTTTGATATAATGTTCTTTCAAAACACTTTAATGATAATGGTCAACCTTCATTGGCTGGTCCATGTGTCATGCATTGATGTGTTTTTGGAAATTGTGTGCTCTTGCATTCTTATGGACAAGCGGGAAGGATGGAAGGAAAAAATTTGAACATTCAATTTGAATGTCTTTCTGGTTTACTCCATCTCAACTTTTTCAACTAAGTTGTAGAATCCATCAATGCATCAAGCGCACTATAATAATAATAATAAAAAAAAACTGGACTAATGATGATTTGTTGAAACAGATCCACGGTTGACAGACTATGAAACTTTGCTTAATAATATTCGTGGTCTGAAAGAAGGAAAATCTGTTCAGGTCCCAATATATGATTTCAAATCCAGTTCCCGCACAGGGTATAGGTACGTATTTTTCCTATTAAATGACTACTGAGAGCTTTTATTTTCTCCAGGTTTGATGAAAGAGGAAATACAGGGTTCCATGTTATAAATGTGTGACTATGAAATCTTGGCTCCAACTTTTAGGGGTGGATATGATGGTTCCATGGGGATCGTCAGTTTGATCTGATGGGAGCCATCAGTTTGGGGATGCTCCAAAAGATTGGAATGTTTCAGAATAGTCTTGGTGGCCCAAAATAGATGACCATCAGAAAAAGATAATTAACAGCTTGAGAGAAAGTGAGAGGAAAGGTGGTGGACTCTTCCATTGTCTAATATTTTTGGAGCAACCACTGTCAGTTTGGGAAACCACATCCATTCTCTGAATCATGGTTCCCACTTGTATGGAGTGGATGCCTACAACAATGGCCTTATCCAATGGGCACCAAAAAATTCCTCTGATAATTCTTGCTTTTCCCCCTCTTTTATAATTCTCATCCAATCCATGTTTTTACTGTGACAGAACAGTTGAAGTTCCCAGCTCTCAGATTGTTATCATAGAAGGCATTTATGCTTTGAGTGAAAGATTGCGTCCCTTCTTAGACATTCGAGTATCTGTTACTGGTGGTGTTCACTTTGACCTTGTGAAGAGGGTTCTCAGGGACATACAAAGAGCAGACCAGGAACCAGAAGAAATAATCCAGCAAATCTCTGAAACGGTTCTTCTACTTTTCTTATGCTTCTTCTTAGATGAAGATTATCATTGTCAGCATCATTGTTGACACAACCTCATCGTCATTGTCAAAGCTTTTACCCAATTAGTTGGGGTTAGCAGCTACAGATATTGGCTTCCACCATTCAATACTCCCAAGGATAATATGTTAGTTAAATTTGTGAGTCATCAAATCCTTTCTTCTGACCTGGCATGTCCTCTTAGGTTTGTTTCCTTTACCTTCTTTCAACATGTTCAACCTGCAATGAAGTTACTCCCTATAATTCTTGGTCTTTGTTGTACATGGTGGAACCATCTTTCGTCATCTTATTGCCTATTGGAGGTACCCCAAGGTTTCTCCATTCCAAGTGTATCTAATTCTGACTTTGCCTTAACCATTTATCCAATAATCATATTCATTTCATCTATGCTTGTCTGAAGAACATCTAAACATGTTGTTTCTTGATTGCCAGTCAGAGGTGCAACTTGGGTGGTATCATTGGGATGGTTCGAGATGGTAACATTGGTTAACAAAACCAACTGAGTTTTGTTAGGATTGGGGTGGGATTTTCGAATTTGAGTTAGCATAAATAGAGTTGATCCTGACCCTATTTTGAAATTGGGTTGTGTTGAGGCTTTGGGCAACTTGATCTAAATTTCGACCTGATTTTATAAAACAATAGCTATAATATATAGGTAGGTAGACATATGCCGATATTCATCACAAGTTTTATGCCCCATTTAACATTTTGGATTACATTTGAACTAGAATTTTATTGAAATGGTTATTTCAGTGAGGTTTTTATTACCCATAATTTAAGTCACCTCTTTATAATTATTTTTATTATGTTAAATAAATATACTTATTTACATTCCTGTATGTTTTAATCAAAATTGCTCTTATGCAAAAGATAACATAAATTCATTTATTACTATTCTTATTAATGTTGTAATCAAATATTTAATGATTTTTAGGTTGTAATTAAGCAAAATCTTATTCAAAGCTAACATAAACTATTTACTTGAAACTAATTTAAGGTACATTATTTAAATAACCTGATTTATTGACTGAAGTCACCTTGAAGTTAACTCAATTTTTTTAGGAATAGAGCCAGGGTTAGGGTTGGGTTGGCTCCAACCTGAGTTACACTTATTGCTGCCATGTTATTGAGCATGAATGGCCTTATATTTGTCCAGAAGAATATCCCCTTCAGTTCTTTAATGCAGTGTTGGTGTGAAACTCCAGAGGCACATCTCCACCTAATCCACAACTCTAGTTCTATGAGCAACATTGCTCACTTGACAAAACCCACTGCAGATGGGGTTTACCCTGCAGTGCCTATAAAAGTAAACTTAAGAGTAATAACCATCAGGTGGCTTGATTCTACCAATCTGGTCATACCCCTGTTGTGGATCTACCAAAACAGCTTGTGTGAGAAGATGGTGCCAGCTTGCATTGACACCAAGATTTTTCCTCAGATGCCAAAGATTGGCTAGGGTTTTCTAGACTTTAAGATAGTTTCCATTACATGTTAATTAGGCATCTCCTTCATCAAGGAATTCATGTATCCGTCATTCCTGTGATAAACGACTTTGGTATTTTATGCAGGTTTACCCTATGTACAAGGCTTTCATTGAGCCAGATCTTCAAACTGCAGATATTAGAATCAGCAACAAGTTCAACCCATTCACAGGCTTCCAAAATCCAACATACATTTTAAAGGTTAATAATTTTTAGTTCATTTGTTTTGGGAGTTGTTTATCTCCAGATACTCTGATAAACCAGAATGTTGATTCAGGCAGAGAGGAAAATGGATAACCCACCTAGTGCAGGATCTGCTTTCCATGCAGTGCCAAAGTATGTGGTGCTTGCCTCAAACATGTCTGTACCAGCTGTGGTTTGAGTGTGCTTCCAGATGCATGCTAAGCATTTTCTCACTATGATTTGTCATGGCTTTACCGAGTTGCTTACATATTTCTGTAAACTTGTATCTTACACTGAGTGCTGGTGTATCATTGTAGTCACCAAGGATGTTGTCGGATGATCAAATCAAGGCAGCCATTTCTCCAGAACTTACAGAAACTATGGAAGACACTTATGATATATACCTCCTGCCACCAGGTGAAGATCCAGAAGCATGCCAGTCATATCTGAGGATGAGAAACAAGGATGGAAAATACAATCTTATGTTTGAGGTTTGTTTGTTGGGAACTTGGCCACATCCTTTCTCAACAAGCTTCTTGTGTTGAGGCATGGATTCTGGTGTTTAGCATATGTTTCGTTCATATCTCAAAGGACATTTTTAATCAACTCAAATAGATTTCTGATTAGAAGAATGACTATTCTAATGGCATATTTCTAGTCCAGCAAACAGACACATCAACTGCAATGCTGCCTTTTGGCAAACAACAAGGGTTACATTGCAGGAGAAGCCTTGGGATTTTCCCTAATCGGATTATTCAAGATGCTTGTTTGAACCCATTTGCGTCAGCGGTTGGGTTTTGGCTTTTACACTCTAATGCAGCCTGGGAATCTTGTGTCTAGCATTCCTGAACCATTTTGGGAAAGATATTGAAGATGTCTGATTCCATGATGGTGTTTAGTCGATGAATGTCTCTCAAATTGAGCTCTCCTCTGTCTGGTTTCCTAACGAAGCTAGCAATGCCATTCTGTTTGGTCAGGCATTATGAATGGTTAAAAAGCCTATTGAATAAAAGGGTTACTAGGGATTCCATTTGAATGTTAGGTTGTTGATATGGACTTTATGCAAGATGTTTGGATCGGATAAAAAAAATTCAAGTTAGTGACAGTTTCATGTGAAACATCATTGTGAAACAGATATGCTACTATCCAGAATCTGGGTTGAACTTCTAATACCTGAAATCTACTGGCACACTTATCTTGAGTGAACCACAAGATGTGGTTACAATTGAGTATCTTGGAATTAAGAAAGAAGGATCATGGCTCTTTACTCTTCAAGGAATGCTAATTCATGTCTTAACAGAGATATGGTACAGCATTATAGTGGTAATATACAAAATCAGAATTTGTTATATGCTGAAAGTTGCTGAAATATGTCAAGTGCTGGCATTGCTTCCCATAATATTGAAACTTGATTAGTTCTATTAATGTAGAGTATGTGGAGTAACAATTAATGTCAAAAAGTGGTGTTCAGATTTGCATTTTTTCAAGCACAATGCATCCCAATCAAGCTAGAGCTACATAGTATTAAAATTATTATAGTAATAGAAAGGGCAACTAAGATGTCTATGTTGATAACGTTTGGGGGTAAGTTACATTGCTGAGTTTGAACCTTGGACAACACAAACATGAGCGCATCTTAATTGGCTGAAGTATAGCTAGAAGGATGTTTAGGTCTTGATAATTAGTCATTCAAAAGTCTAATTTATGCCAGAGGTCAGCATTCTGTTGCTATCTCAATTTCCTTTTTAACATGCCGAAATCTTAATTAGCAGCCGACCTTTTCATCTAGGATTTCATGTGATTGCTTCTTTTTTTTCTGCAGTTGTAAATTACTTCTATTGAACCTTTTGAAACTCATGTGAATTATCTTGTTGATTTCAGGAATGGGTCACAGACAGTCCATTCATCATTTCTCCAAGAATCACCTTTGAAGTGAGTGTGCGGCTTCTTGGTGGGTTGATGGCATTGGGATATACAATTGCAGCTATTCTAAAAAGAAGCAGCCATGTTTTCTCTGATGATAGAGTGTGTGTGAAAATTGATTGGTTAGAACAGCTGAATCGCCATTATGTGCAGGTATACCATCCAATGACATTGTTATGATTTATTGCCCCTGTGCCATTCCAGCTGTCAAAATGTGTTGTGGCATTTTTTTTTTCTTTAAATTTGGAGGAATTTTACAGTTCTGTATGATGTAGTGAGAGAGTGGATTAAAAAAAATCGAGATTAAAACATGGGAAAAAGAGAAAAAAAATAAACCAAGAAGACAGAAATTTCTCTTCATAAGTAATCACCTAAAAGAAGGTCACTGGAAGGGAGCAGTACTCAACCATAATAGAAACTTGTTTTAACTGAGATTTGGTCAAATTTGAATGTTTAAACTTATTTTCCTCTTGATCATTGTTTAAAACTACCCATAAAACCCTGTAAATTATTGAAACTACCCAGAACTGCAAGCATACTCTTTTTTACAACAACCAATGCAGAATGCCCATTTATGTGGGATGTTTGGAGTCTTTGGACCACATGAAACTACACCAAAGGATTCAAAACAATGCAAAATGGATCTAGAGAAAGAGAAATGCTCCTGAGCAAATACCCCTTTATATATTTAGTCTCCCACACATAACTGGGAAATTTAATAATGGTTTTCCCCAATTTTCAAGTGAGGATAGGCTTATTTTTTCAAACATAGATTTCCAAATCATCAACATTGAATCCTACCAAAACTTGCTTTTGTGTTGTGCACCACCATGCATCAGCAAACATTTAGTTTACCATTGCAGACTCCTTATCGTCCATGGTTCTGTGAACCAAATTTTTATCTGTTGGTGGGCCCAAGATGTGTCATGGGTTGCTCAAAAAAGTATTTCAATTTAGAAGTTCCTTCCTCATGTGGCTTCAAGAGCACCTTTGTGTGGCATCAGCTGGGGCCTATCATATTGATTGATTCACCTAAAAGTGTATTATTCTGCTTGTCAGTGAGCCCATACTGGTACATCTAACGGAATGATGGAAATTTCTTCTGAAATGGTGTTCTACAATTGTGGCCCTCCTGATGAGTTTGGCTTGCTTGATTGGGGGACCAAGGTTACCAATGAACTAGTGCTACCTGTTGTGTGGGCTGACAGTCCTAATGGTCCTGTGCCAATATGGATAGGACTACCTTGCTTGGTGCACCTGATAAGCAAGTCAACTACCTTGCATGGTGCACAGCTATATGCTGTATGTTTGGTTTTAGCAGAGCCAACAACATTGTGTGATTATATCAGTACTACTAATTATTGCTAAAAACATTGCTCCTTCTGACAAAAGGTTCAAGGAAGAGATCGTTCAGTTGTGAAACTTGTAGCAGATCAGTTGGGTTTGGAGGGTTCATATATTCCTCGTACTTACATAGAACAGATTCAGCTGGAAAAACTTGTAAATGAAGTTATGGTATGGTGCCTTCAAAATCTTTAAATTGATTTTTTTATTATTCTTGTTTTACCATAAATTAACCTTATATATGCAGGCATTACCAGATGATTTGAGGACAAAACTCAGCATAGATGATGACTTGGTCTCAAGTCCCAAAGAAGCACTTTCCCGGGCCTCTGCAGATAGGGTTGCCATGAGGAACAGGAATCTTAGAAGGTACAGTCAGCTGTTTCTGCCTGTCTAAAGTTTGGAAGATATAGGAGAGGATACAACAAGCATATATTGTTTTCGTTGTTTGATCTTTAGGTTCCACTAGCTGAATGGACCAATCCTGATACCATCCTTAATAATGGAATGCCAGATATAGCCTTCATGCCGCAGGTTCTCTGCAGTAACACCTGCACATATGACATATATGCAATGAAAACTAGACTTTCCAAAATGTTGAGCCTTATTTTAGATGGAGCACGGTGAAGATGGTATCAACTTGACCATCCCAACTGGTTTCTAATCACCCATTGGATTCGGGCAGTTGACCATTTTCTTTTCAACCATCCATTATTTTAGACTATGTTAGGCTTTTCTTTTGGTTGCATTACCTCTGAACTGGGTGCTGCTTCTGCTTCATCTCACACTTCATATTTGCATTCTTTCTCTTTCACTATCTCACTTTCTTTAGTAACCATAACTATAGAAAAAAAGAAAGAAAGAAAGAAAGAAAGAAAGAAAGAAAGAAAGATAAAAGAAGTGAATCTATCTTCTTCATCAATTTGAGTAGTCTCATCATTTATCTTTCTTCTAAGAAAAGGCTGCTAATTATTATTATTATTTTGAGGCAGAGGTTTATCGCACTCCTATTCAATACTAGGGGACAAGAATCTATCCAAGATGGCTGGAATTCCTTCCAACAACAGGCGGTTTGATCGAGGATCTTCAGTACTTGCAAATGAGGTGAGATCATATATTAGGATACAGGATACTTTGCAAATTTGATTGTTAAAATGGTTTCTTGAATGCTCATTTAATGAAGAGAATGAAAAAACTGAGGCTTCGTGATGTCCATGATGAAGAAACAGAGTTCAAACTGCAAATTCTTGGTCAAGAAATGTTGTAAGAAACTGTCTGTTGAACTCAAATGTGTTGGCTGCAAACCAGCTAACCTTCTCTGTTTCACACCAAGTCAGAATATGGATCTTAAAACTTTTTTTTTGAGTTCATCTTGAAAGTAATGTCATTGCAAATTAGACCACCATGATCTATGCTTTTGAATGCTGTAATTTGGTATGTTGAAATTAGTCAACAAATAATTGTTGCATGAGAAGGAAATAAACCTATCCTCATAAGCATCTAGACTACTATTTGTACCAACGTCCATTTTCTGATAGTGGCGATGTTCATTCTCCATGTGATGTTCATGTTTAGATGTTCAAAATGAGTGCCCAACTGGTTTGGGAGCTAGTTGGGCTGAAGCATAGGCCAATCAAATACACTGATCTGAACATCATTGTCATCAAAAGCTGTCTCCCAAATTGGGGTCAGCTATATGGATTCTGTTGCACCATTCTTGTCGATCAGTTTTGTCATCATTAGGGTCAAGCATTTTCATTTCTTTCCTAATAATACCATATTTTTTTCAGCCTTCCTTTGGTTCTCTTATAGCGTTCTATTTTGATAAATTCACTCCTCCTAAGTGGTGCAGTTTCTGGCCTCCATTTAAATAAACTGATCCGAACAGTTTCATTAATTGAATTTTGCCTGTTAAACCTAGAATCTTGACCCAGCCATTCATTTAAAAATTCTAGTGGCTTAACTGGCATATGATATATTATATACTCAGTGGGCAGGAATTTGTTGCACATTCAGACCATATTTTTTGTACTTCAGCAATGGTCCATTGGCCTTGGCCATATGTCTCTGATGTTAATGTTAAACTTAGTACTGTAGAGATCAAAATTGTGTTGCTATCCTGATGCTAACTTATGTTTGTCATCTTCTTAATGCCACACTTAGGGAGTTGCCACTCAACTCTCCGAACAGATCTCATCACTGAATGAAAGGATGGATGAGTTTACATCCCGAATTGAAGAATTCAACTCCAAATTGACTGTTGGGAAGTCCTCTCCTAGCCAACAGGGCCTAGCGATGCATACTGAATCTTGCAATGGCTCTGGCCCGACATCTCTCTTTGTTTCTGGTCTGGGCAATGGTACCTTGACTGGCTCACTCTTGTCAATTTCACCATCTTCCAACCATCTGCCCAAGGACTTTCAGTTAGTGGAAGAGGTATGTCTAAAAAATTCTTTCTCATTGATGCATCCATGATCATATACTCAGGCATCCAGATCATTGAAGCACTAGAGTTTAGTGCATGGACCACTAACATCAATCATGGGCATCATCTTAGCCTGATCCCTTAAAATTGTGTCAGCTGCATGAGGAAAAACTCCTATTAAATCAATCATCTTGGATCAAAACCTCGTTCCATCAAACGGGACTGTTAGACACAATTCATTTCAACTGTTGGGCAATGTCCCAATCTATCTGACGGTAATAAACAAACTGAAAAGAAGGAGAAAAGGGTGCTAGTTTTGGTCTATGATGGTGATACCACTGACCTGGTACCTATGATTTGGCCAGTGACAGTTTGGATATTCTATGTAGGATGCTTGCTTGTTTGTTTCTGTCATGTGGCTTTAGCATTTTCTTATGGCAATTCCAAATTGAAATCAATTAGTTACTGCATTCTATCTTAACCATGTATCTTCTTCATTAGATTGCAGGCATTGCACGAAGCCAACGGCAAATCATAAATCAGTTAGAGAATCTCTGCAATCTCCTCCATGAGAACATGGGTGGGCTGGTCAGCCAAGGAAGAACAACTAACAAAAGCAAAACAACTAACATAAGCAGAACTACCGAATTTGATCTTTTACCTAGTCTCATTGTCACTCTGGCAATAGGTGGTGTAGGCATTCTTTTATTTAAAGGCCTATACCGAAATTGAAATCTCCAAAGATCAAAGCTCCCAATTTTGGTTGTGTCCTGCTGCTCTCTACTGCCCAAGCAAGGTGCTCCATTCGATTTCAAGCCACCGGCTTCACGATTCAATCCTGAACGGCATTGAGAAATTTCTTTTCCTTCTTTTTTTCTTATTCCAAGAGAATGATCTTTTAGAAGATTGCATAGGTAGGGCTGATAAATGCACAGAATCATATCCTCTAATAAGGTGGGAAGAATGGTATTTGGAAATGTGGCCTTATTTTTTAGTTAACAAGGCTACATTTTGTGGGTAGAGAGCAATCCTTGTCACCCTTAAGACTTGCTGGTTTTACCACATTACTGTTTCTTTCATGGTTGGATTTTTTTACGGCATTGGGGCATGTGTCTGACAATGGGCTAGGCTCATGCGAAGCATTTCTTCTGCTTTTTGAGTAAGAGATTAACATTAACTAGCTCGACAATACTCATGTGTAAAATTTAAAATATATGTAAATTTACTAGATTTTATAACTAATTATCGCTTTTTAATGCTGGAGTGAATAGATCCAAGGGATTGTTATATTTCTTAAGATTTCGTATGAAATAATTTTTGGTATCATAATTAAACAAATAATGTTAGATAGGATGATAGCATTTGATTGCATTTACCCATCAAAGTGACCTAAAATAAAGAAATTCTACATTCATTGGAAGGTCCAATTAAATATTAAAATAATGCTAAAGTACGTATGCAGACAAACGCGGTGATTGTTTTACGGTCGATTTATCCGATTGTCAATCTTTAGGGGTGCAACTTGGGTGGTACTACGAAACGGAACTAAAATCGATCTGATCTTTTGCTGATTCTGTTCAAGGCACTAGGTACCCTAATCGAGCCCTGCATAAATTATTGTGTTAGCCTGACTTATTTTCATAGTTATATATACATATATATATATTTCACATTATTATATGGTATGTGCATTTATGCTTTAAAGCTTAAAGATTATCAATGGATTCTGCTCTCATTCTTTAATAAATTATTAATTATCTTTACATTTATATTTATGATGGGTACAACAATTAAGTATAATTTAGATATATTGTGATTACGAAATATGTAAATAAAGGATTGAAGTTAAAATTTTTATATTTCTTGTTAATAATTTTTTATAAAGATAGTTTACAAATTTTATTTTATTTTTATTTTGTATTTTATAGTACATTTTTTTTTGTTTTGATAGAATATTCTTTATTCATACTTAAATTATATATATAACTAAGACTATATAATTAGTTTATAATTCAATCTAAATTTTAAAAGAACCAATTTTGACCCAAAATGGAACCGACCTGATTTTAATAAAAACTAGGGCACGTAGGTTCAACTCCAGCCAACATAAATATACGATGAGGTAGGATTTTTATAAATAGGGTTAATGTGGGGTCAACCAAGAACTGACTCAAAGTGATTGAGTTGCACCCTAATTGCAACACAATTAGATAATAATAAAAACGTAAGTTTTCATTTAAATGAAAGATATTACATTAAATTTATAAATGTTGTAAAATAATAAAGTATGCATGAGTGTAATATGGTGGTCCCTAAATGGTTGCAAATGATAACGAGACACTGGACTTCCGCGAAAAAAACATCTAACAACAATCAAAGGTAAACAGTTTTCATCGAAGCAAACAACCCGAGAGGCTGCGTACAATGTTTTCATGAGGGTGTTTGTATTGAAGTAAACAACCCTAGAGGCCGCGTACAACATTTGCAGGAGAGTCAATTTCACGCAGATCCAAGGCCAGAAAATTTTCTGCGCCGTTCTGAACTGAGCCTCGGACTCTCGGGGACCGTTTGGCTGCACCAACTAACGAAATGCGGCACCCATTTCCGTCTATTCACCAAAAAGGCGAAGCCAAACACACTGCTTAGCACGTTTTGAGCATCTCTCTAATGGCGGCTCTCTGCAAGCAATCGCCCCTTCCGCCCAACTTCCTCAAATGCAATCACAGCCGTCGGATCCTCCCAGCAACCCGTCTTATAACCGTCCGATGCAGCCTCAGCTCCGAACCCACTCCCATCTGCACTTCTCTCAAATCTTTCGCCCCCGCCACCGTCGCCAACCTCGGCCCTGGCTTCGATTTCCTCGGCTGCGCCGTCGACGGCATTGGTGACACCGTCACTCTCCGCATCGATCCGACCATCGATCTTGGCTCCGTCGCCATCACCTCCATCCACAGCTCCGATCCCGCCGCCGCCAAGAAGCTTAGCTCCGATCCCCTCCAGAATTGCGCCGGTATCGCCGCCATTTCCGTCATGCGCAAGCTCGGCATCCGCTCTGTGGGCCTCTCCATCGCCCTCGAGAAGGGCCTCCCTCTCGGCAGCGGCCTCGGCTCCAGCGCTGCCAGCGCCGCCGCCGCCGCCGTCGCTGTCAACGAGTTCTTTGGCGGGCCGCTGTCTATCGACGAGCTCGTCGTTGCCGGGCTCGAGTCGGAGGCCAAGGTCAGCGGCTTCCATGCGGACAACATCGCCCCTGCGATCATGGGCGGCTTCGTGCTCATCCGCAGCTACGAGCCGCTGGACCTGATGCAGCTGCGATTCCCAGCTGGTGCCGATCTGTTTTTCGTGCTTGCCACGCCGGAATTCGAGGCGCCCACCAAGAAGATGCGGGCGGCGCTTCCGAAGGAGGTTGGGATGAAGACCCATGTGGCGAATTGCAGCCAGGCGGCGGCGCTGGTGGCTGCGGTGCTCGAAGGGGATGGCAAGCTGCTGGGATCAGCGCTGTCGGCTGATAAGATCGTGGAGCCCAGCAGGGTGCCGTTGATCCCCGGAATGGCGGGCGTGAAGCGGGCGGCTTTGGAGGCTGGTGCATTTGGTTGCACTATCAGCGGGGCAGGGCCGACTGCGGTTGCAGTGACAGACAGTGAGGAGAAGGGGAGGGAGATTGGGGCGCGGATGGTTCATGCCTTCTTGGAAGAAGGCAAATTGAAGGCTTCGGCTGTAGTTCGACAGCTCGATCGGATTGGAGCAAGGGTTATTTCCAGAAGCAGGGATGGTTGAGACCAGAGAGTAATGTGGGTAACTTTTTCTGCCTAAGTTATTAGATTCCCTTGATATTTCTGTGCAACTTCAAAGGTTTAAGAGCATTAACGGGTTGTGGAGATCCTCTTTGTCAGCATACTGCTGATGTTAATGTACTCTGTTTGTTGGTTGAGGCCCATTTAGTGAATTGGTTAATGAGAATGGTGACGTATAATTGCCAGGTCACTTCATCAATCTGCATTTATATCTTCCTCCCTTGTGCACTTGTTGTAAGCAAAAACAGTATCCATCAATGGGGTAGGACTCTGCACAAAGGTAAACAGATTTATGTTAAATAAACCCAACCTTCTAAGGGCCTATTTGGCAGTGTGTTTGTGGAACCTAAAAGCACTTTCCAATGCCTAAAAAATACTTTGGTCTCATTTTGTTACGTGTTTGGCCAAAAACCCTGAAGCACTTTTGGAGAAAATGAAAAGCTATATTAATACATTCTGGAATAAAAGCTATATTATTGTGTCCCATGAAAAAAGCTGGTTGGCAAAAGTACTAAAATAATAATTCTTTTGAAGCCACTAATATTGCTTTTGTAGCCCCCAAACCTGCTTCCAAACACTAAGCAAATAAAACTAAAGCACTTTTAGGTATTGCAAAGCTGTTTTGGGCTACGCAAATGCCAAATGCAAGGCCAAACATGCCGTGGTTGAACCTACCTCTTCTCAGTCAAATTTTAAAACATCCCAACCCAATCCGACCCAACCTGAGTTGCATCCCTACTGTCAATCATGCTGCTTACTTTTCCATTTAATTAAATGGTACTCAAATGCAGGCTGGGGCCATCCTAACAAGTATGTAAGCTGCAAATCACAAGGCATAAATTCATGAATAAGATATTTCTCTTTATAACATTTTCTTTTTAAGAAATATCACATTATTCTTACAAGCTCATGACTCATTGTACAAGCTATCATAATTCAACCTTCTTAACTTGATGAGAAAACAAGGTAGGAGATGCTCAAAACCACCACTGCCAGATCCTCAAATTTACCATGTACACACAAACTTTAAGACCACATATATACTGTTGTTATTCACAACTTCTGACTTCATTATCTTTTCTGTTGTTCTCTTTCCTTCTTTTTTACCAAATTCACCTTGGTCCAGAGAGTTCCATTGCTTGGACTAGTAAGGAGGAGTCATCGGTGAGATCAGAATATCGCTCTGAAGAGGAGAATTCATGTGCTTTACACCTCTGTGAGTCTGCCCTTTGTGAAGTCTCCCATTTTTCTGCAAGCCCGTCGCCTTCGAGCATACGTACAACCTCAGACATCTTGGGTCTTTGTCCTGGAAGGTACTGGGTACTCAAGAGAGCCACCTGAACCATTTCTTCCAGCTCAACCCGGTCGTAGTTGTTCCTCAAATCCTTGTCCACAAGCGCTTCGACCTTCTTTTCTTGGTGAATTTTCTTCACCTGTTGTTTGAAAGCTTGCAATTTCAATTTTCAATGGACTGGGCGTATGAATAGAAATAAAAAGTTAAAACAGAACTAGACCATGTTTGCATAGTAGTAAAAGATTACGTAGTGATGTCTGACATTAACAGAATAAAGACAAAATAAATAGGGTTATATATATATATATATAAAGATTGTGATAGATTATTGAAAATATAGGTAAAAAATAGTATTGCTAGGGTTGGTAGATGCTATATCAGAGGAAAGGAAATGATTTATACTTCATAGCATTTACGTATTGTGACCAACCACACCCTAAACAAGTGCATGGTATATTAAAAAAATGGTGATACCTAGAATTTACTAAAATTGAATGCTTATTACTGTTAAGAATCTGGGGACGCCCCATAAATAATAAATTATAATATGGACCTGCAAGAGTATCTAATGGCTGCAGTCTATCAGAAATTAGAGATATTTGATTTGCTTACCCAGTCAAGCATGCCTCCTTTCTGGCCTGCAGCCTTGCCGAAATCTACAGCTCTCTGACCAGTGATTAATTCTAGTAGCAGGATTCCAAATCCGAAGACATCCGTTTTCTCAGATGACTGGCCAGTTGAGAGGTATTCAGGAGCTATATGCCCCACGGTACCCCGCACAGCAGTTGTAACATGCGAGTCTCTATGATCCAAGAGCTTTGCCAACCCAAAATCTCCTACTACTGCTTCGCAGCACTCGTCCAGCAATATATTGGCAGCCTTCACATCCCTGTGAATTATCTTCGGATCGCACTGCTCATGAAGATAC